>LBNU01015855.1:55314-96278 GCA_014162995.1 Artemisia annua
TTTTTGTTAAGGTTCAGTAACCTATTTAATAAACCCGTAAACTATAGTAACTTCCTTGTAACATTTTAAAGTATGGTGCTGACGTAGACAAGGGGAACCGGTAATCAGCCGGTTGCCCACCCTCGCAGTAACATTTATGTAACATTTTTAATCTTTGAGTAACCCAAATGACAAACCCGTTTACTTAAGTTACCTCTTTGTAACCAAAAAAACAATAGTAACCAAATCGCATTTTTTGGCAAACTTTAGTAACTTTTGTGTCTAATAACCCTTCCTTTATTATATAAAAGATTTATATATTTTTAAGCGCCAGGTGAAAGTTTATTTTTATAACATTATGTTTAAAACTTTAATTTAACCCTTACTGTCATTTAACTACTCGTATGTTACGATTATAAATTTTGCATAGTCGAAGTTTGTATTGTTTTTGGCTTAAAGTTGATCATGGGCAAAAAATAAATGATGTCTACTCTACAAAACATGCACATGTAAATTTCTTATATTTTTGTTGCCTTTCTTTTTTGACTTTTTGTTGCAGCATATGCTTGTATGAACATATAATTTCAATAAATATTTGTCTCTAACAAGATTTTACTTATACAAATTATTAGTTCACGAACCAATTGACTGGCATATTACTAGGATATTTTTTTGACAAAACTGATCATGTGTTCCTTGAGATATAACGCTGCGTTTCTGAGTTTATTTTTAAAAGGAGAGAAAAGAAGTGGGAAGAAAACAAAATAAATTCTTGTTCCTGAGTTTTTTAGGAGAGAAGAGAATAGAAAAGGAGAATAATTTTGGGTAAATTTCTCTCCAAAACTTTCTTCCCAAAAGTGGATGATTTGGAGAGAAGTTATGTTAGGAAGCTTTAAATAAATAAAATTACTTAAATGACCTAATATAAAACATAACTTTTATATATAACCAAGGGTATAATTGTAAAATCATATGTTATCTCTACTTTTCTCTCATAACTTGGGAACATGACATAAAAAAAAATTAATTTCATTCATCTCCTCTTCTTTTCTGCCCATTTTTAACTCTTCTTTTCTCTTCTTTCATTTCAAAAACTTGGGAACAGAGTGTAAAGGCGTTCTTTATAAAGATATATAATTCTACGTATAATTTTTCAGGCTATATGACATTGTGACTTCGTTTGCATTACTATTCTATAAGGGGGTGTTTGGTTCGTGAAATTTAAATCATGGGTTTAAAAATTATGTGGGTTTTTGTATTTTGTAGAATTGTAGGGTTAAAAAATAAGGATTTTCAAATTTATTTTTGTGTTGGTTATCTAGGGAACTAGAATGTAATTCGAGTAAATTACTTAATTACCCTTTGAAAAAGTCAATCATGATTTATTTATGTGTACATTGATTTATTTGAGAGGGCACATTAGTATTTTATTCTACCATAATTAATGTGGCCCCACTGGTTTTTAAATGCATCACTCAATTAGTGAGTTAATAAACCATCACTTTTCTAGGTCCCACTATGTTCAAACCCACCTTTTTTGACTTACCAAACATGATGATTAGATGAATTTAAAATTCAAAACCACCAAAAACCTTCAAATATTTGTCAACCAAACGCACCAAGAAAGTTAAGTTCCTCGATCAGCCCCCCTCAATGCAAAATACTGCCTCCATCCCTGTCAGTGGTGACACGTACTTAACTCAAATAACAATGGAAAAACTCAAATAACAGTGGCGAGGGTGTTTAATTGTGTTATGTGATAGGTTTGTGTTTAGATGAAATATAAATATATACTTCAACGTAATAAACAAGTAATATGGTGAATTGGTACGATGATTATCAGAGCCGTATATGAGGGTGTGCGAGGCGTGCAATCGCACAGGGCCTCAAAATGTAAACCTCCTACATAAAGAAAAATGTCGGCTAAAACGTCCAAACGGCTACGAATTTGGACATGGAATGTCAAGTGATCACGGAGTTTATTTGGTATCCTTTATTTGAGATTGAAGTTGACTTTCACAAAAGTGTGATCTTATTTTATCTTGAAGTCGAGGTTGGTTGGATGCATGACTTTCAATGATAAGTTGCTCGTGAGTAAGATTTAAGTTGACGACTAGGTTTATCTAGTTACCAGCAGTCGGGGTGGATGGTTGAAGACCTGGTTACCTATCACTTTAAGGAGTTACATTGTAGTACTCAATGTCCCACGCAGATGACGTTGTGGATAATCGCAAGAGGTGTTAATGTCTCATACTTTGATTGAGTATTGAGTACTTAGAGATTTGCTTTGAGCATAAATTCTCTACACTGTTCTTCCAATATTTGTGCAAGCTTAAGTCACCAGAACGGGGAACTGTACTTCAACTTCAAGTTTGGTATATCGGGTTTGCTTCATCAGTGGTTACTTTAAATAACCAATTTTGTTCTTCTCACAAGATTTCAAGTAGATGCGCGTAAAATTGGTTGTTGATTCTGAGGTATCAAAACCAGCAAGGGGGAAGGAGACATACATCTGAATGCATAACGAGTATACGTGATGGACTTAATACTTCTTCTTACTTGAAGATTATCTCGGGAAGACAATTGTCATGACCGCATAGAAAATTAGTGTGTTAACTCGTGGCGTTTGGTGTACTATTCCAACTACATTGGAGAAGTGGTCTCTTGATACATGTGGTATGTATTACTTCAGCTTTCAGAGCGAAGAAATATGAGAAGAATATTTGAGAGCGTGAGATGATATTGCTTATCGACATTTTTTTACGAGCTGATATGATTCATGGTAAAGTGCTTCTGGTTAATGCTTCATGTACACAATGTTATGCTGATTCTGATGAGATCGCAACCATCAGGGGAGAGATATGTGTACATCAGGGATGCACAACAGGTTCATGTGATGGGGCTTAATCATTTATTCCGGAGTTGATATCCGCAGAGATGATCAGTGCTTCAACCTGTTACTTTGGTGTTATCGTTTCGACTTGTACTGGGTACATGTGTACATTATGAAATGAGTTGTTATATGTAAGATAACTGGAATGCATTTGGTGAAATGAAGATGTTGATATCTTGTTCCCTCGAATAGACAACTGCTCAAAACCGTAGAGGAATGTGTACATCGGGGATGCACAATAGGGTCATGTGATCGGGCTTAATCATCTATTCTGGGATTGATAACCGCAGAGATGATTCGTGTTTCATCTTGTCACTTCAACGTATCGTTTTCTTTGGGTTTTTGAGCTTCATACAATGAGACTACTTGCATCACTTCAACTACTTGGGGGAAGTGGTCTCAAGAAGATGATTGTCGGTTTGGGGGGAAGCTACCAAAATATCACATTGAGAAGGCACAAGTTCAGAAGATTATTCAAGAGCCTCGAAAGCTTTGGTGGTGAAAGTTTAAGAGGTGTTGACCACTAACTTCTACAACAGAACGTATCCTCATTTCAGTATTCATGTCAACATCTTCTAGAGAGATTAAGCTTAAATCATAACACACTTGAAAGATTAAGCTTGGTCGAATTCTAGAGAGAGAGAAAAAAAAGAATGGGAGTTCTAGAGAGAGAAAGTAAAGGAAATATGTAAGATTAGATTAGAAGCTCCAACCCTCTCCCTTGGTGGGAGAGGGGTTATTTTGTTACAAATAAATGCCCTCCTGCAGGCTGTGGATAGGGTGTACAGTGGGTAAAGACCCGTCCGTCCTCCACGGTGTTACGTAAACTAATCTACTACTAATAATAATGGTTAAGTCTACGAGCTAACTTATGCTAGACTATACTCGGGGTGACCGACTCTTCCTTATGGATTTTCTAAATCCTAACAATCTCCCCCTAAGGGAGGTCACTCCATAAATTACAGTTTGAATCCTAGCATTCTATCATGAAGTTCATATCCGAGCTCGTAGACTTTGATTCTTCAATATCAGCAAACTTTGCGTCTTCAGTAGTGAACTTTTGATGACTGTTCTTTTGTCTTGGATGATCTTTGAGATCATCATCCAACGTGGGTCTCTAAGTCATCCATTTGCACTATCGTCTCCATGTGATGTTGTGATCTTTGTACCGGCATGCTCACACTCTTCTCGATCATGATTTTCAGCATCAGAGTTACGGAAGTAGTGTTGAAGGTCTTTCAATTATCATGATTTCTTAGATTATGATTGTGAAGTGTGAGCATGGGTAACGGAGTGTCATCTTTGAGTCATGATGGTGTCTGACTTCCCTCAACTTCTTAGTCTTTGGTAGTTATACACCTTTCCAACATGCTCATACGTCTTTTGACTTTGAGTTACATACATTTGTAGTTCCCATTCTTTCACTTTGATCTTTGTGAGAACTTTCTTTGACTTCGTGAATTATGTATGAGCATGTGGAAACTGGTGTCATTGTGGTGATTGGTTATCCGGTCTCCATTAGTACCTACATAAAGAAGTTAGCAATAAAGCATCCGGTACTTACAGGTTCGGACTTCGATACCATTAACAGTATAGTGTGAAAAGTTTCTCTAATCCTTACCAAGGCCGTTCCTGAACCGGATACCCCCGAGAGGTCTTACAAGATCTTCGAAGTACATCAACGTTTCAGGTGAGTCGCTGGAGCTCACCCCACGACTGTAGACCATTTGGAACCATCGCGATCACTAAGCGTAACCCACAAGAAGTTGCCGTAAGAATCACAATTGTGAATCCTCTCATAAATGTTCTGGCCGATTGCTAAATTCTGCGTAGGACTCTTAAGTTTACATCTGGCGCCCTTAGTGTTGAATCACCAGTGTAGAAGTATCACGTGTTCCTATGAGATCTTTTGATGTGTCTAGTGGCTTTAGACTCGATAAGTGCATAATTTGGTCGTCGGAGACTGGAGCGGTGTCTCCTGTTTCAATATCAACATGGCTCGTAATGAGCAGTCGATAGATTATGCAGGGTTCCCCGTGAGAATGAAACAAGCTCTTTTGAGAGAACTTGAGTGGCTTAGAAGGTTAAGTGCATTGCGTCACTGGGTCCATGATGTCTTTATCTTCAATACTGGTGTCGCCTTAGCAACAACCAGTAGCATATGAATTGAACCCGGTTTCTGCCCTAAGGTTGAATAAATGGAGGGCTATTTCTTTTCACCCTTTCTCATTACATTTCTTTTTAATTCTTCAACCCCTTCTTTCTCCTTTCATTCTTTACTCCTTTTTTCAATCACACCTAAGGACTTCTAGTACTAAATTATTGGTGATGTCCTTGGGTAGATCCCTCCGGCTCTGGCGGATCATAGGACGGTTTTCCTAACCTTAGCCACCTTATAACTTCATGACTATCCTATGTTGCCGTCAACCAAATCTTTAAAAAATATCTCAAAGTGATTATAATTATGAAAAACATTTTGCTAACACTTTGAGAGTTTTGTATTTTTTAAATACTCCCCCTTAACATGTGCTCATATGTTTTTAGTTAAAATTTGTACATGTTGGGTAGAGTTTGCACTTTTGAATTGATCCACCTTCAGTGAACATGGTCAAGCATTCGAGACATGCTTACATCACTAATTAGACTAGCTTGAAGTTATTACCCGGCCTGGTCAAGTCCACTGAAGGTTCCTCAAAACGGTACACTCTACTTAGACAAGTCCTTTCAATTCATGACAATTATTGTTTCGTCAATTCATTGGTGATATCTGACTCTAGCTCACATGAAATGCCACATCTTTTAGCCTTATTGCCATCATAACTCTTTTGCTCCCCCTCAATATGTGCATCGATTAAGAAAAGAGTTTAGCACATATGGGATAGCTTACATTTAAGTTCAAACAGTCACATTTTTATCAGGTTTCATATTTAAGTCACATTCTCTCCCTCGATCAAAAAATTTCAAATCTTTTGCGATTTTGGGATCCCAATTGATTTACATAGGTTTAGAAACATGGGAGAAAATGTGGTCAGGTTTAACATCTGCTGATAATGGAACAATATGATGCTCCCCCTCAATCTGTGAGGGAGACTGTTAGTGTCAGATATGATAGATTTGAAAATTTTTGAATTAAAACAATCATACACTGACACATAACAACAAATGTTTATTCACTACTTATGAAGTACAAGATAACTGTTACGACACAAATGACATTGACCTTTTTGCTTCTCTGAGGGAGTAAGTAGTCAACATCAATTATCCATCCACCAACAAAACATCACAAATATTGTAGATCCCCACTTTGCGAGACCAGAAATAGTAATGCTTTGTTGAAGTGAAGGTGGTGGTGGTGGTGAACGTGTTGTTGTTGTTGTTGTTGTTGTCGTTGTTGTTGTTGTGGTGGTGGTGAATTCAAAGCCAGTCAATATAGTTTGAACACCTTATCAAGTGGTTAGAGCGGGAGCAGGCACATTCATATCGGTCATGGAATCTGCAAAAGAATATCAACACAGATATACATACACACAGATTCACTCTTCATTAACCGCTATCACATAGCAGCTTGCCTACTCATAATACCATATTCATATCCTAATCAAACTACTATCAGGAAATTCATCAAACCGTTATCTAGCATGAATAGCAACTAGCAATCATGAGCATGGCAATTCACTCATATCTAGCATGAATAGCAAATAGCTACATACCTAAGCATATACTGAGCGCATAAGTAATAAGTCAACAACAATTACACAGCTATCGACTAACAAAAGTCAATCAACATTTGAAACTCATTCAGTCAGATCATACAAATGCCTGTGGAGTATTCAAGAACATCAAACACAATGGTTTTCTAACTTCTTTTAGATTTTGAGTTTTAAAGTATTTAGGGGATTACACGAGGATTCCAAAGTGACACAAATGAACCTTCTAGTTACATAAAGCTAGGAAACTATAAGCAAACTGCACATAATTTCCCTAATCTTTCTACCAACTAACACATTTGGCCATTAGAGATAAAGCTTAGTAAGTTCCTCTACATCTAATACCCCATTAACTACAAAACCTTTTCGAACATTTATGAGTTAACCAAGAAATCCGTTTGATGATATAAAATTTGAAATCACTCTCCCCCTCAATCAATGACCCGTATTCTAGTTAAAGAGTTATAGTCATTTGATTGAGTGACAGATTTTATGAACAATCCAAGTCTGATAGAATTTCAAACAACACATTACCACAATGTGTCACACAAATAATTTTCTGAAGAATCATAGAAGGAAAATTATTTGTTAGGATAAAAAGAAGACTTCTCTTCTTACACCATAAATAATGCACTGAAGCGTGCACTGGATCAGAAAAGCACGGATATAAAGTAATCCATGCCTTTGAGAGGAACAAACGTCTTTTTGGCGACGTGCTTTGCCCATTTTGAAAGGCGGGTTGCTATCTGAAGTAATAGCAAGCCATAATGACATGTTTTAACCATTTATTAGAACTTCTGCTCGAGCTTCATTTAATGTCCCGTGCCATTATTGAATGACATTTCTAGGACCGTAAATGTTATTGATAAACAGAAGACATGCCTAGAACAACTATTTTTTGTATTTTTGGTTTTTCTGATTTTTTTATAGTTTTCATATGTTTTATTTTTTTCTATTTACATTTTGGTATAAGATATGTACAAAATATGTCTACAAATGCTCCATTTCCAAGAATCATGTCCCAAGTACCTAAAATGAGAAAAGAAACGATTTGAGGCAATATTTTACCAAATAAATATGATTTAAAGCTTAAGTGACCCCTTAAAAGCGTATCAAATAAATCCTTATCAGATCCTGGATATTCTGATTAAACAGATTTTCAACCTTAGCTGGTTGTCTGATTTGTGTCCAACGTTCATCATAAAAGTGGTATTCGAAGTACGTTAACTGCTCTTTATAGCGTTGTACATACAAAATTATGTATTTATGTTCATGAGCCGGGTCATCTATTATCTGGATATGATTATACCTTTCAAACAACTCGTTATGCTGGCATTCAATTCTCCTACAGTTCCCGTTCGTGAGATTGATAACTAACAGATGATTCCTGGGAAGTACACGGAACAACAATAAGGTTCTAAATACACACTGAAGCCTAAGATACTCAAATTCACTCACCAAGTGATGCTCCATCTGAACGTAATCAGAAGGGCGAACCACAACACATCTCCATTAATTTCTCTATAAGCACGAACTATTCCAAACCTAGGGTGCTCTCTTCCATGTGCGCCAAACTCAGATTGGGATTCGTTTATTATCACTATAATACAATAACAGAATTAACATTACGCCCACAAAAAACAACAACAAGAAGCAGTACTAACCCTAAATATAGTCCAATAAACAATTTAATTAACAAACAAAAGATATAATTTAACGTATTAGATAAGATTAGGAAAACTAATCAAATTTTTTAAGACACATTTTTTTCCCATTTCCTCTCAAGTTAATTTAATGTCACATCTACTTCATATTTACATGGCCTATACGATATGCATGAAACTACCACATATAGTCAACCAGTTGATTTAAATCTTTATGGACAAACTTAAACAAACATACAAAAAAGTAACTTATTGTAATAACAAAATCATAATGACAGAACACCATGCAATTAAGAGATGGATATGAATGTAGCAAAAAATGCAACAACTTCAGTCATCAAGAACATTAACTAAGAAGAAATACCAATTAACCAAAACATTCATATAACTTTTATACACAAGAATCCACATAGTTATTATAACATATGGTACGAAAACCGTAGTCCGTAAAGAACATAATATGAATGAACGCGAGATAGAGTGATTACATCGTCAGCAAACAACAAGAAGATTGATTATCAGAACACGAAGATGAATGAAAATTTAGTTATGGTGGATTTGTAACAGATTTCATCATATTTAGTGAAAGTTTGTTAGCGAAACTGTGTTTAGGACTAACTGACTTGGAAATGGCGGGAATGTTTTGTATTGTGCACGTGGGATATTCTCAATATAACGCTATAATGTCATATATACTCAAAAGATTTAAAATATCAAACTTTTTTTACATCTCCACTATTCATCTTTATTTGATCTAATGGATGAGATTAATCTCATCAATTTAAAAAACCAACTTTCATTCCTTTTTTCAAATATTAATATCTTTCAAACCGTTAATCGTTAAGCGAAAAAAAATATACCGTTACGACGATCATTTAATTATCTTTCTATAGATTTTTGATATACTTTCGACAAAATTATTCTTTTCGTGTTTTTCACGTTTTTTTTTCGTAACTGAAATTTGCATGAAAAAATAATATGTGATTTAACATTAATATCACATGTGATATTACATATCATATGTGATTTAACACTAATATCACATGTGATTTTTCCTGCAGATTTCAATAGTGAAAAAAAAACGAAAAAAAGACAAGAAAACAAGAAAAAAAATGAAAAAAACGATTTTTATTTTTATTTTGTTGAAAGTATATTAAAGTGCCCGTCTATAGAAAGATAATTAAATGCTCGTCGCAATGGTGTAATTTTTTTTACACGTTTTCGTTCATTTTACACGTTTTCTTTCGTTTTTACACGTTTTCGTCCGTTTTTACACGTTTTCATCTATTCTTACACGTTTTCGTCCGTTTTTACACGTTTTCATCTATTTTTGCGCATTTTTGTCTGTTTTCGTCCGATTTTATTCGTTTTTACACTTTTTCGTCCATTTTTACACGTTTTCATCAGTTTTTACACGTTTTCGTCTGTTTTGGCACATTCTCGTCCGTTTTACACTTTTCTATTCATTTTTACACATTTTCGTCCTTTTTTACACGATTTCATCCATTTTTACATGTTTTCGTCTATTTTGGCATGTTTTTATTCCGTTTTTACAAGTTATATTTATTTTACACGTTTTTATTTGTTTTTACATGTATTCGTTCGTTTTACAACTTTTTGTTCGCTTTTACACGTTTTCATCGGGTTTTTAAAACGTTTTCATCCGTTTTTGGACATTTTGTTTGTTTTTGCACGTTTTTGTCCCTTTTTACGCGTTTTCATTCGTTTTTACACATTTTCATTCATTATTATATGTTTTCGTTCGTTTTTGCAAGTTTTCGTTCATTTTTACACGTTTTCATCTATTTTTACATGTTTTGGCCCGTTTTTACACACTTTCATCTGTTTTTGCACGTTTTCATCCATTTTTTTCGTTCGTTTTACACGCTTTTCGTCCATTTTTTTCGTTTTACACGCTTTTTCATCCATTCTTTCAGGTGTCATGTACGTACTATCTACTTTTTCATGATGTACATACATGAAATGAATGGATGTCACATTTTATACTTTCTACCGCAGACAGATGTATTTAAAAAATGAAATTTATGTCAAACTTAAGATATTGAAAACTGAATGAAAACCGTATTTATTTGAACTTAAAAATTGCAGTTTGATTGGGATATCACGCCCTTGAGTATATGTGGAATCAAAGTATGATAGTGTTTTCACAAAAAATATAACTTAAACAAAGCAGTATATGCAGCTGATAGTAAATATTACATACCTTAGTTGGGAATGCAAGTGAGCCTAGTGAAAAATGAAGGACTGTCAACTGTTGCCACGGTCAAATCGCTGTGGTCCTTTGAAGACCACTTGTTGTTTCTCGTATCGTAATTAAACTCTAATGCTCCCCAATTTCCATAGTAATTTGTCGTCATTGAGAGATGCAAGAGGTGGTTAGAGAGGACATAGTCGAAATTTGGTAGCATATTAGATGTTACTTTGGAAATGAAATACACCTCAGACCAATTTGATCTTTACCTGAAAAAATTTATCCTGTATAAAGTTGGATTGGGAGGTTCCACCTTAACTGTGTCAGTGGTTACCAACCAAACTGGAGATCCCCTGCTCCAGTACCCACTAAAATCCATCAGATGCCGGATATCTTCATTAATCTCAAACCTACCTGGTTCCTTAAACACCACAGTGGCAATATCTTCAACATCAATCTCAAATACACCTGAAATATTAAATGTCGTGTTGACAACATCTTGATGAATTCGATGTATGAATACAGGCCTTTTCTCTTTCATAGATACCATACACAGTCTGTCATGGTCCACTATGATTGATCGCGGGACCCTAACATTTACACCGTTGAGATTCTATCTCTCCTCCATGTAATCCATTCTAGTCCAATGTACGGTGTGAGACCGGTACTCAAAGTATATATATCGTTGCTCATGAGGTCAACTTTGGACATAAATGAGGATACACTCAAATTGATGTTGTGGGTCATCTATAATATGAAAGTCATTATATCTAGTAAAAAAAGATTATGGGTTAAATGGAAAGGGTACACATGGAATCCTATTCGATCGCCCAAAGACCAAATTGACCAACAACAAGTCCGGGATGGGATTGTCCTCAAATGTGCCTCATGTTCTTCTTTGTTGCGGGAATAGATGAGAATGTCATCGATGAACACGATTACTAACTTGTCCAAGTAAGGTTTGCGCACGCGGTTCATGAGGTCCATAAACACCGCTGGTGCGTTGCTCAAACCAAAAGGCATTACTTGAAACTCATAGTGACCATAACGAGTTCTAAATGTTCTTTTGGGAATATCCTCCTCCCTAACCCTTAGCTGATGATTACCTGATCTCAAATTGATTTTTTAATAGACTCTCAATCTTTATAGTTGGTCGAACAAGTCGTTGATTTTAGGTAGCGGGTGTCGGTTCTTCACCGTAAGCTTGTTCAATTCTCGGTAATCGATACACATTCTGAAAGATATGTCCTTCTTCTTAACAAATAAGATCGGAGCTCCCCAAGGTGAGGAACTTGAACTAATAAACCCTTTATCCATGATTTCCTTCAACTGCTCAGATAGTTCTTTCATTTCGGTAGGTGCCAACCTATAAGGTGCTCGTGCGATTGGTGCAGCTCCAGGCACCAAATCAATCTGGAATTCAACTTGATGAGTGGGTGGAAGTCCTGGCAAGTCTTCGGGAAAGAGCTCCAGGAAATCCCTCACGATAGGTACATCTTCGAGTCGCTTCTCCTCCTACTTCTTCTTCGTCACTTGTATTAGAAACACATGGCATCCTTATATTTCCGGGTTTTGATACAAGATATGATATCTAATCTCGACACGGCTTTGTCTCCTTGGATCATTAGTCACCCTGGGATTAGTCAGTTTGCAATGTCGAGTCGGAACCAGGTAGGTTTTACTACTTTGTATAACAATCCATAAAGGGCAACACGAAAGATGCTCAAGCAGTCAAGCTGTGATGAGGCTATTCATAACCATATACAATCCATAATGGCAGTTCACTATGCACAGAGTAACACTACAAAGTCATACTAGACAAACTATAAAGTCATTATGGAATGCTAGGAGATCAAATTCATCTATACATTCAAGGTCTTATTAAGTTTTAGGACCCCCGATATAGTTCAATCAATTGTTAGTTTGTTACCCGAATGCAACAGTAGTTAATCAGATTTTCTTCTATCCGACATTTGAGCAACTGGATCACGAGCTTTAGTACCTATTAATTAACCAACAGAATAATCATATATCTTGATTTAACTTTCGTAATTAATGATGAAAAACAACCAAAAGATCAAAGTTATGGATAAAAATGCTTGCAATATAATAATAATCTTAATGTGTAAAGTAACTAGCAAAATAATACCATAATAATGAACTGAGGCGAGTTAAATATATAACCCGGTTAGAAAATTTCATACCAAATGAAGCAGCACCAGTTGGAGGAATCCGTAGTAGCTTCTTCATTCGACAATTCTGAATCTATGTTGAGAGCAAATACTCCAACCTTCTCATCGTTTTTTACCTAGTACCAAACGAAGCAGCACCAGTTGGGCCTATGGTATTACTTTATCCATCTAGAATTTGCGATTTTGACCAAAATTACTCATGCGTGGGTTAAAAGCTACTTAAAGTGCTCCCTATCTACATTTATACCAGAGCATATTTCAACCTTGTATATTCAAAAAGTTACTTGCGAAAGTCTATCTTTAATGTGTGTCCCTGGCTACATTTATAGTATACTTGATATGCTTAGTTGTTTGCTTTAATCATTTTATTGTCAATTATCTTTCTTCATCATGGATGTTGGAAATACTATGGCCTTTTAGGCTTATAATTGATGAAGAGAGAAACACTTAAAAGAAAATTTATAATATTTTTAGACTAGCAGTAATGGGAAGTCGTTTGATCGGTCTGTCGCCCAAAGTGGGACGCATCCCCCCTTTACATGGGGTCGCTTGGTCGGTCGGTCCCTCTTTTTGCATAATACGGTCGCATACTCGACCAAATATTTTTCATTTGTTTGTGTGTGAGTGTGTGTTTGATATTGTTTTTTAGGATATTTTGTGTTTAAGTGGGGTATGTTTTTTGTGGTGACCACGGTTGCCTTATTACAATCATTTGGTCATGGAGTTGGTCTTAAAGTGATAAAACTGAGTTGGCGCTGAGGTGGCAAGGGTGACCGTCGTCACTTGCGGTCACCATTACTACCAGTCTTATTGCTTGAACTTCGCTTGATGCTCACAAATGCATGTCCCCAACACTTATTTATACTAGTATATGGAAGCTTCGAGACTCGATATTTCAATAGACATTCTCACATAATCTAGAAACATCATCATCATTATCTAGATGCCTAATTTTAGATGACTCTAACTAGATATTTATAATTCTAGATATTTTACAAAGATATTTTTCTATAACCATTCTATGAAATTCTAAAAACTTCTTCGGTATGGCTTGGGCTTTATGGATAGTCCAATCTTTATGAGACCAATCAAGTTTACCACCCAATGGATAATTGATTCTTGTTTGATAGTGTACGGAAATAAGGCACGAAACAATTGGAACATTTTGTGATATGGATAATTGATTCTTGTCTGATTTTGTGTCTTAGGTGTCAGGCATTTTTTCAAAACGTTTTGGTTTTACTACTTTGTATATAGAAGAGATTATATAGAAGAAGAGATCTCAAATTTATCCCAAGAAATACAAACCCTAACTATAAAAATTGCAGAGATTTTATTTATTTATTTATTTATTTATTTATTTATTTTTAATATTTGAAAAGATGTATCCAGGCAAGAGGATGCCCAAAGATAATGCATTTGTACATTATCCTTATAGCGTTGAACATACACGTACTGGAAACTTGTTGCATCCTGATATCAAACCCGTCGATTTGGATTCCCTATTTGGTAGTATTATTATTCAAGTTCAGGATCACTAATATATATTGTAATATTTATTCCTAACTCGTTGTGTTCATGTTTACGAGTGTGCAATATTATCTTTTCCAAATCCAACTTATAAGGTTTATGTTTAAAAAAAATTATACAGTCCGATATATACATAATACGAATTACAAATGAACCAAAAATCAACCAATTACGAATTTGGACTATTGGCGCATGCGCACCTCTGCCATAAGCGTGCCGCCTACACGGCCTTTTATTATTGGTCCAGAATTAATTTGTTTATTAACCAAAATATAAACCGAGCCCTTGAAAAATTATACCGGATAAATATGCTAGCAATAAAACACACAACTAAAACACTTTCCAAATAATCTTTAAAAGGAGTAGGAAGGTTCTAGAGTAATTTTACTAAATGCAAACCATAGATAAAACCATAACTTATAACTTATGCATTAAACATTATACATTTTATATGAAAATAGTAATTTTAAGTATGTAATTAGTAACTAAGATATATACCACCACGTTGAAAAAACACACTAGTAAAACTCACTCTAGATCTGTAGCACAATATTGATGGAGCGGGCATGAAAAAAACACGATATAAGCGCACATGAAAAAAAAATAATAAAAAAATTTAAATAAATAAATTGTGAGCGCGCATGAAGGATGTAGGGCACATGGAGGATGGAGCGCGCCTAGCATCTTATATGTCTTTTAGTGTAGCGCGCGTTTGATGCGCGCGGGTGTGTTTGATGTGCGTAGTTAGAGGAAATTTAAATAAAGGAAGCACGGATATAAGAATGGAGTGATGATATATCCACCTAAAAACATTTATAGAAATTTTCCTAATGTCATTTGTCGTTAATTCACAAGATGATGAAAATGACCCACTTTATCATCGTTCAATAAACTCATTATAGATTAGGAAGATTAGTAGAAACACTTTTTAAGAGGATAAATCATTTCCCATACGGATAATATTATTTTCAACTATGGATGTATTATAAGGATGCCTTTTCTATCTATTTCGATATTTATTTGTGAATTAGTATGCATTTTTCATTTCTTTCCACATGTGGTAACTCGGTACTGAAAAAGCTGTCATTAGCAAGCTGTAAAAAGTATTGTAAGAATAAACCAAAAATGATCATGTACAAAGATAACCATTCAGGGTGGCCTACTGACAAAAAATGCTTGTGACTATCACACTAATGTGTAAGGTCTCAAGTTCAATTCCTGCTAGGTAAAAACAACTTTGATGTGCAAACCAACCTTTTGCAAAAAGGAATTGACGGTGAGTTAAAACCCCGTAGACTAGTCAGCAAAAAGGACACGAACCATGTTTGCCCCAAAAAAAATGATACAAAGACACGAAACATCAACTATTTAAGTAAATCCTTCTTGACTTCACATTTCTGAATCAAATAAAAAGAATGGCCCCATATTACCTTCACTATAACTCAACTTTCCAAGATATATACAAACTGTTGGACATAGTAAAATTGCTCCAACTCTGCATAATATCTGTATATGATTGATATAAAACTAATTTAAGCTTCGACTTTACGTTTCAGGCTTNCTGTAATATTTATTTCTAACTCGTTGTGTTCATGTTTACGAGTGTGCAATATTATCTTTTCCAAATCCAACTTATAAGGTTTAGGTTTAAAAAGAATTATACAGTCCAATACATAATACGAATTACAAATGAACCAAAAATCAACCAATTACGAATTTGGACTATTGGCGCATGCGCACCTCTGCCATAAGCGTGCCGCCTACACAGCCTGTTATTATTGGTCCAGAATTAATTTGTTTATTAACCAAAATATAAACCGAGCCCTTGAAAAATTATACCGGATAAATATGCTAGCAATAAAACACACAACTAAACACTTTCCAAATAATCTTTAAAAGGAGTAGGAAGGTTCTAGAGTAATTTTACTAAATGCAAACCATAGATAAAACCATAACTTATAACTTATGCATTAAACATTATACATTTTATATGAAAATAGTAATTTTAAGTATATAATTAGTAACTAACATATATACCACCACGTTGAAAAAACACACTAGCAAAACTCACTCTAGATCTGTAGCACAATATTGATGGAGCGGGCATGAAAAAAACACGATATAAGTGCACATGAAAAAAAATAATAAAAAAATTTAAATAAATAAATTTTGAACGCGCATGAAGGATGTAGGGCGCATGGAGGATGGAGCGCGCCTAGCATCTTATATGTCTTTTAGTGTAGCGCGCATATGTGTTTGATGAGCACGGGTGTGTTTGATGTGCGTAGTTAAAGGAAATTTAAATAAAGGAAGCACGGATATAAGAATGGAGTGATGATATATCCAACTAAAAACATTTATAGAAATTTTCCTAATGTCATTTGTCGTTAATTCACAAGATGATGAAAATGACCCACTTTATCATCGTTCAATAAACTCATTATACATTAGGAAGATTAGTAGAAACACTTTTTAGGTGGATAAATCATTTCCCATAAGGATAATATTATTTTCAACTATGGATGTATTATAAGGATGCCTTTTCTATCTATTTCGATATTTATTTGTGAATTAGTATGCATTTTTCATTTCTTACCACATGTGGTAACTCGGTACTGAAAAAGCTGTCGTTAGCAAGCTGTAAAAAGTATTGTAAGAATAAACCAAAAATGATCATGTACAAAGATAACCATTCAGGGTGGCCTACTGGCAAAAAATGCTTGTGACTATCACACTAATGTGTAAGGTCTCAAGTTCAATTCCTACTAGGTAAAAACAACTTTGATATGCACACCAACCTTTTGTAAAAAGGAATTGACGGTGAGTTAAAACCCCGTAGACTAGTCAGCAAAAAGGACACGAACCATGTTTGCCCCAAAAAAAATGATACAAAGACACGAAACATCAACTATTTAAGTAAATCCTTCTTGACTTCACATTTCTGAATCAAATAAAAAGAATGGCCCCATATTACCTTCACTATAACTCAACTTTCCAAGATATATACAAACTGTTGGACTTAGTAAAATTGCTCAAACTCTGCATAATATCTGTATATTCTGATTGATATAAAACTGATTTAAGCTTCGACTTTACGTTTCAGGATTACTTTTCAGCATTATATTCTATTCTCCGTCTCGATGAGTTTGACGTATTCTTTGTTTGCTTGATGGAACTTTCTTATAAACGTCTGCAAAGTAAAAACAACTGAAAAAAGAATAGTTATATAGACGAGAAACAATGGCGGCATGAACAGAATAAATAAAAACTGAAAAGCTGCTATATTAAAGAATAAGTTTGTAATTACTTCGCTCAAATGTGTAACTGAATCGATCCTCGCCAAAGTAACTAATTAAAGCCGCCTGATTTTCATCCTATAAAAAGAATATGTATATCAGCCTTTGCCTGCTATTGTAAAATTTTTAAACCACCAGATATGTATGGGAAATATGAAGCATACCATAATTTGAAATTGAGATACTAATGACTTGACTTCACCTTCTGCTGAACGAATGAACGTCTTTGAAGCCTAACCAATAAAACCAAAAGCTTCTAGTTAAACACAAAAGAACACATTCCTCTTAGATACTTATTTCTAAGGGCGGCAAGATGAGCGGGTGAGTAACAAGTCAAAACGATTTGGGGTTAGGGATAACCCGCTAAAACTTTTATGTCGTTTTATTGACCTATAAATGATGCTTTAATTATAATTAGAGAAACAAAAACTAGGCTTTTATCAAAACATTTTAGGAGATTGTCTGCATTATAAAAAATAATAATTATTAAAAAAAATGACCATGTTTGACCTCATTGACCAATTTCAGAAGAACACAACAAATCGGCCCATTTATAACAAAACCGTCAAAATTGCAACCTCTAATTATATGTGATATGATTAGTAAGTCAAGGCATATGAGCTTTGATCTCAAAAGTACAATCGGGTAGTATGATAGGAATAAGTATGCTCGTCAAGCTGATTGTCTTACCTTCCAGAAATTTATACTATCCCTTTTGGCATTTGATGATTCCTGTTTAGCAATCTCTAATCCTGTGGAAATCGTGTGCATCTCCTCTGCCAATATTTTCATTTGAATCTGGATAGAAATAATCAATATCAGCAAACATACACAAATGCAACATCACTCCTAAAAACATTTTACGTTTTAAAATTAACCTACCTTTGATGCAGATCTTAAGCTTCTAAGATCCTTGGAAAAATCAAGGACTTCAGGTTGTTTGTCAGCAAGAACCTAAAGGTGCCAATTATATGTGAGACATTGATGACGTAAAACAGCAATATACGCGAAACATATCCTTTATTTAACAAAAGAATAAGGAAAAAAAATGAGTACCTTACAAAGATAATGCATGAGCGTCATATTACTGTTTCTTGAACGTCTCTCTGTAAGTATTACAAGACTCTCCAACCTTGACTCAACAGCACCTAAAAATTTAACAAAATTATTTTTTCTGCAAGTCAAAATAATGAAGACGGTATACATTAATAACCAACAAAATAGTATAATGACAGAATTACCCTTTGTAGTCCTTTGATTTAAAGTACTTCCCAAAGAAACAAGTGTTTGCATGACTCTCTTCAACTTGGCAGAATTCCTGATCTGAATAAGTTATCCAGCACCTATGAGAATTACATTTCAATAAATAATCTTATCTAACCAACAAACTTGCCTCTTCTACTGCACAGTTTACACTGTTAAAGCTCTCCCGAAGATCAGAAACCTAAAATGCAACAAACTCAAGCATTAGATCAAAGTCCAGTATTATAACAAGCATAGAATGTATGTCATGATATCTTCTGACCTTTTAATTGAATTGTAACTTATAAGAGTAGACTCTGAGTTTAATATCTGCACGTGGAACTTTCATCAGCTCCAAGAAGAACTGTCGTAAAGAAATACAGATTCCATCCATCAAATTGTGTACACTATTAAAACTAAGTATTGTCATTATAATTAAACAGATAAAGTGTATATAACATACCTTTTCCATTCCCAGTCTATCCTTATCTCCTTCGTAATCCTAAACATGAAAACGTTACTTATTATGAATAAAAGCTCCCAACGCATCAAATTACACGAAAGAGACCATAAAACTTATACTCCATTAATCATGTCGTTAAGATAATTTAGAAAATTTCGGATTTAGTCTTGTATATTCTCGAAACAATTAAGGATTTTAAGTGTTTGACTTAACATTTTACCTTGAGTAACTCCACCTCCTCTTCTGTTGGACAAAACTTTCTGAGGTTCTCCACTTGCTCTGCATTCAACATTGCGGAGTCTTCCAAAGCAACTACATAATCCTGTCACGTTATACAAAATGGATACAAATATGACCAAATTGCCTTATGTGTTCGGTTATAACACAAATTGTGTTATGAATACATGTAAATACTTGGCCTTACCATCAATTTATTCAATGGTATTGTAACTTTTGAAAGCATGAATTCGCAGTTATATGCCCTCCTGTGCTCAATCTGCAACAGCAATGTTTAAAATAACTTCTATGTGAAAATAATTTAACTTCTGCAGAATAATAAATAACAACTATAATGACAGTAACAAATGTAAAGATTGATTAAGAAGATAATATTTTACGATTTGCACAATTCCAGAAGATTCATTAGCAGCATTTAACCGAGATCTTAATTTTGCTGCATCAGGATTTGTTGCTGAAAACATAGACTTGAGTTCTGACACATCAATCACTGACGACCTAATGTGCATAAATCATATGATAAATAAAAAGATCAAGAAATACTTAATATGGGAGACACCATTAACACTTTTACAAAACAAAAAACATAAAACTTACTTTTCGGCTTCACCAGAATTTTGTATCTCATCCCAAAAACTAAGTTGTACCGCTCTTGTTGGCTTCAACCAATGTAAAATGAGCCTTGTACATGTTATTAATCATATTCGCATATATTGCATTTACCAGAAGATAACTCTAAGAAAAAAAAATCATTTATTTCTGTGTTTTCATCCATCAACAAATATTCTTACATATTATAAAGATCAAAGCCTTTATAAATCATATATGTTGGCAAACAAAAACTCAAAAATAGTTTCATAAGAAGGATTGCGACTTCTGAGCTAACCTTGGTGTCCATTTGTGCGAGATAACTATCAAGCCTTCTTCAACGTCCCAAATTTGTTGTGAACAAAAAACCATTAAGAACCATATTTTGTAACAAAGATCACATAGCATTTACCAGAATCATGTTAATTGAACAAGTGGTGAGTGTAGACCCTGTAATGGATTTATATCAAAGATTAAAGTCTTAGTATATAGTATTTATTTAAGACTATAATTTGATTATTATTTGTATTTGTTATGGGTCGAATTCTAGTTGTTGTTATGGGTCAAAGTAGGCACCCAAACAACCCGTTTATAGGAAAACAGATATTATAGTTAAAGTAGGTATTGGCAGTTATTCACCAAGGGTCACATTGGTTGGAATTAACTGTCATTTAGAAAAGTCATGTCGTTTAAGTGTGTATAAATATGTTTTCTCACAGAAAACATAGTAACATTTCATTATCAAATAAAAGTCTATATTGCAGTAAACTTTTGTCCATTTACTTACAATCATTTTGCATACAACTCACACAAACACAGAACCATCAATGGTTAATTTCAAACACATACTAAGGTCAAGAAATGTTGGCAAGATACCCGTGACACAGTGGTATTAGAGCCAAGGCTCTCAACCATGGGAAAGGCCAACATCACAGATTGACCAAGGTTTTTACACTGGAAGATATCTACTTAGGGAAACACCAAAACGTTTGTATCAATGGAATACAAGAAGGAAAAGCATCTCTCCAAAAGGAAAGGAGATGCTTGTGAAAAAGGTCTTAGAGAATGAAGCATATAATGATGCCAAGTTGAAAGGAAAACAGAAGAAAGAAGAAACTGTGAAAACAAGAAGAGAAAGAAAATTAAGATGCTACATTTGTAGACAAATAGGACATGCCTTCTGGGCATGTGAGAATAGGAAGAAGATCTCAGTGGCAGAACCAAACCAAGACGCAGATACAACATCACAAATCCTTGAAGAAGAAGTCAATTACCCTGAAACAGTCCATGTAATTGGTGATTACATGGTTGAGGGGTCCAATGACAAGACCTGGAATGAGATTTGGTATGTTAGCAACCAATACAAGTTTCATCTATGCCCTAGAAGGAAATTGTTCAAGATAATTAAATACAAATTAAAGATGATTGACAGAGAAGAAACTGAAAGAAAATTTATATTTTCTTATGGTATTGGAGATGTTGGTGTGAGTACAGATTAGGGTGGATCAAAATGTTCAATATACCCCTGAGGTATCATTGAATATTCTGAGTTATGATTTATTGGAAGAGCAAGGTTACATGGTGAATATAGACAACAACAAGTGCACCATCAAATATATGTTTGATGAAGAAAAGAATGGAAAAGAAAGGGCACTGAACACAGACAACATAGATCAAGTTTGGGGGCCAAAGCATGCAATTACAGAACACAACAAGTATATGGAGGAGTACTTTGAATCACTGGATTCAAAAGAAGAATGCTTTCTGGTTAAAGGGTTAGAGGAACTGAGTTGTGACAGGAAGGACACCCAGGATTATGTTGATGAGGAATTTATAAGTTGGAATGGTACACTCTATGCTTTGAAAGTGAATTCTTTCAACAGGTTCATGTCATTTATCAATTTGCTTAAAAGGGATAGCATAGTGTACAATAATTAGGAAGTGTTCAGTAAGAAATACATTGATATGGTGAAATGGTTTTACATGGTGTATCTTAACTATGATGTTCTAGACAAGATACCACCAACTATTGGAGTGATTCAGAATAATTTGCTTGGTCTACATAAGATAGTGGATAGCCTTGGAGGCTATGTTGCAGTTACTTTGAGTGGGAAATGGGGAACCATTGCCCAATTGCAAGGCCTAACAACTGAAGAAGCAAATGCAGTGCAAGACTGCTACAAAAAGTTCATAGATTTGATTATGGTGTACCATGACACTGCTAAAGTACCATGGATAGAGAAGTCACAGAAGGATGTGGGAGAAAGCAGTTGGACTGCAAAACAAAGAAACTCACAAGACTTGCAGGGTAGAGCAGTTAGGTATGGACATGCAGATCAAGAAATGGACATGCAGATCATGTCATGGATGATGTCTAGGAGTTTTTTGTGATCGCAAATTTTTATCTTACGGTTATTGTTTATACATATTCTATTTTGAAATAACATATCTCGCGTATAAAAACCATAATTTGCATGCTAGTCGTCCACATCACAATACAGTAACAAACCCAAGAACAAATCAAATAATAAATATATCATCATCTTCGTTATCGTAATACCTGTTTAATTTGTGTACGACAAAAGAGATGGATCTAGTTAAAGTATTCGAGAAGATGTATGGAGGTTGGAGAATGCCCAATGATAAGGATTTGTACCTAACCCTTATAGCACTGAGCATACGCGTCGTAGAAATTTGTTGCATCCTGAGGTCACTGCAAAATCGATCGGTCGACTTGGATTCGCTATTTGGTATTCATGATCACTATATACGTGCAGCGATCAATATTTTTGTTATCATAATTGTGCTGATATATAATTATGTAGTAATATTTAACTCATTGTTTAAAAATTGTAATTCATGAATACCTTCCAAGCGCTGTCCTACTCAACGTGATATAGAAGAAGCTAGCTGTTTACGCAAAGAGGAAGCGCTTAGGCAAAGATAATTAATTTCATGATTTATTTGATTAGGTAACTTGCATGCATGCAATGCATTGTTTTAATTAATTTGGCTTTAATGTAAGTTTGGTTTGTTGATTGACTTATAATGATTGTTGGTCACAAAGAATATGCAAAAATATAAATATCTACTACTATTTCATCAACTAACGATACAAAATTATCAGATGAACGATCAAAAGGAGCTCCAACTGGTTGCAAAAACAAGGTTTTATGAAGGCTCCCGGCCGGCGGTGGTGGATATTATATAAAAGGAGCTCCACAGGGATATTTTAGTGGGCTATATGAGTATAATTCAAAGGCTAAAGCGAATGAGAAATGACTAAATTAATAAAGATTACAGTATAATGTAATGATGGGTGTGATTAAAGATTTAAAGATGTGATTTACTATTGTCTTAAATAAAAGTTTACTTATGATCGTTTCTTAATGCTCTTTCTTTATGTTGTTGTGCAAGAAGGCAAATTTCCGCAACTAAAATAACATAGATTTTGTGGCTACTTCGACTTGTGATTTTGTAAATTGTTCTAAAAAGCCCTAAGTGTACGGACTAATGGGCAAAGGAGATATAAGAAAGCCCAATAAGCAAAGGCATCGTAAACTCTCTTTTGGAATCATACATAGTGGCAAGTCTCGTGAACTTTGCTGAATGTGTTGAGAAGTTAGGTTCAAATCAAACCCAACTCGTCTAAAATGTACTTGACCAAAAGAAGATTAACGGATGTCACTTTTCAACATCTCGGTCATTATGCATGTGAGTTTGTTATTAACTCAAACAATCATTATTTATTCGATTCATGCTCAAAACTGATGGATCGCAATCCATGTTTCAGCTTAGTATCGCGGTAAGAACTCAACACGGTTGCAAGTCTGAACCAATTAAACAAGATACATTAGAGGTGATAATGAATGTTAAAATAAGATAAGATTAATGAAACTAGATAAGTTTAAAATATCTTGATGTATATCTAGTTAGTCACCCTTAATTAACCTTTTGTAGAAGATATGATATGATATAAAAATGTCTAATTATTTTCTAGTTGTAAAAATAAGTTGAACCATAAGATAATGATTAATAGTTAGTTATAGTTTTTTAATTACAACTTGTTGGATAAAGGTTCATATAATACTTATTTTATGACGGTAATCGTTATCCATGTTTAATTGAATTAAGGAAGTTTAGTTTGGCCAATGTGGGGTAAGAAAATAATTGGCAAATGACACTTATATAATTGTCTAATATAGTTGATAAAAGCCCTTTTTCTCTTTTTGAAACAATGTTAATTATGAGTAAAAAGACTAGTTATGGTATGTTTTGATTAATACTTTTCTTTGTAAGTTTACATGCCTTGCAAGGTAAGTAAATATGTAGCTTTATTAGGGTGTTTGTTTGAGTCGGCTGAGGCCCATGTTTAAGTCTTAGCCGGTTTGGTTTACCCCCTCACCTCTATAAAAGGAGGTGAAGGGTGAAAGGAAACACACGCGCATCTTATTCTTTCCTTCGTAACCGAGTTTGAAGTTTAACATTAATCGTTCAGTTATACTTGTGGGTTCCTTTTCTTCCATTTTTCATAAAGTCGATTGACCTTTGAGTCTTGGGTTACTTGTGTCGATTGATGCTAAAGCTTCTCATTTTCGTGTTCGACGATTCGGGTTTGTTGACGACAAAATTCCAACAAACAAACATACACTAAAAAACGTACTCTACACATTAGTTCGAGACAAGATACGAACCTTCATCCAACTCATCTTACATGTAGTTTGTAATTCATAACTCGACTAGTAGGGTATCCGCGCGTTGCGATGGTGGGTACCCTGTAATTAAATATTTCAGCAAGCAATGTTCGTTAATTATATACTCCGTTATTCATGATAATAAATTTAAAGATGGCAAGAATTACATGTTGTAATTAATTTATGAAATCAAGTATGATTTCGTTTAATAGAAAGGACGATATAGGGTATGTCTGGCGAAAGTAACTGTTGCTGCAACTGGAGATGCTGCTTGAGCTGGTGCTCGAAATGGAGATTATAAAAAGAGATTATTTTTATAAGCTACAGGAACATTTAATTTTAAAAGATTATGAAAGATTATTTTTTTATAATCTCTTATAAGTTCTGTCTACCAAACAAATATTATTTTTTAAGTAGCTTATTTTTTGAAAATATAAGAATAATCTCCCTATAATTTTGGCTATGTTTGGCACACAAGATTGTTGAGAGATTATGTTTATTTTTTAAAAAAATAAGCTACTTAAAAAATAATCTTTGTTTGGCAGACATAACTTATGAGAGATTCTAAAAAAAATAATCTTCCATAATTCTTAAAACCAAAGGTTACTTCATATAACTTATAAAAATAATCTCTTTTTATAATCTCCAGCACCAGCACCATCTCCAGTTCCAGCAACAGTTACTTTCGCCAAACATACCCGTAATATGTTTGAGCAATTACCAACCTCGTAATGCATTTATTTTTTACTTTTTTTTCTGCTTTTCTCATACGCATTTCCTTTAATATTTTTTGAATGATTTGTTGTAGATAGTAAAAGAAAAAGAAAACCGCTATATGTAGAAAGTAAAATTGATGCATTTTTATTTCGTGTACATGTATATATGGCTTATACCAGTGATTCAGTGAACCTTCCAATATTTGCTTTTGTCTAATAACTTTTATAAGTATATATAGACGAAAACTATTCAATAAGCACGTTTACGATAATTGACTATTAAGACTAATATAAAAATTTATTCTTCGCACATCGGCCATTGGAAGAAATACTTAATCCAAACTCTATTTGTATTCATGAAAGGAATATGTTACATTGAAGTTTAAAAAATATTTGTTCATCTTAGTTGGTGCTTGATCATGACTATAACTCATGATATTAGGCTTTGCACAGTGGCGGAGGATAATGAGGGTGGGAAGGGGTGCTGCCCCCCTAAAGTCTCACTCACAGTTAGCAATTTTCATGAAATTTGGGTTTAATGATTATTTTTTACATTGTCGTCCTTATAAATTTGGTAACAAGATGTACTTTGTTTGTTTTTCTCTGCCTGTAGTCTTGTCAAAATCATATGAGTAGACATAAAAGTAATAAGCTTTTATTAGTTTAGAAAATAATTGTCAACTGTTTAAGAGATAGCATGCATGTTTTATTTGTAGTCTTTATATTTTTATATCACTAAATAAATACTTTTAGATATAAGATGTTACATTTTTATCTCGAATGTTTTTGGCCCCCCCAAACAAAATCATCAAGCCTCCGCCCCTGGTGGCTTTTGGCCCCCCCAAACAAAACCGTCAAGCTCCGCCACTCGCTTTGCATCAAACTTTTTTGTAAATCGTTCTTTTTTGGATGAATGTTGATCTAAAAAATCTGTAATTGCCTTTGGCATTGGATCATCTTTCATTACGCTTCTCCAATATTCTTCAGGTCCGAGTCTAGCATCATTAAGGCTTGCTACCTAATCAACAAAAAAAGCAATCAAGAAAAATAAGATTAATAAATTCAAGAAATTTGAATACAGGTACATTAATATGTACGTGAATATGTTTGGAGATTATTACGAACCAAAAGAATGGAAAACAGAAACAAGAAAACTGAAATAGATCTCATGATTTTATGGTGTTCAAGGTGTTGATTTGATGAATAGACAATTGATTTAACAGGTATTTATAGATAGGAGGTGACTCATATAAAATAAATTTGACATAATATTATAGTAATATGTGATACAATATGATTTACATTGATTATGTACATTTCAAAATAAATATTGCACAAATTACATCAATATTGTAACTCAATCTTTATCTATACCATATATAAGCATCTAACTATCTTATAATGGAGGAAGACATACTATTAATAGAAATACTTAAAGTTAAGCAATACAACTTCTAAAGTTATAAGTACAACAACCAATACTACTTATAGAAATTCCCCTCATATTTAATTCTAACATACAATTAATACTAACATTAAATACAATAAATAAAATACCATGTTTAAGTCTTAGCTGGTTTGGTTTACCGCCTCACCTCTATTAAAGGAGGTGAAGGGTGAAGGGAAACACACACGCATCTTATTCTTTCCTTCGTAACTGAGTTTGAAGTTTAACATTAATCGTTCAGTTATACTTTGTGGGTTACTTTTCTTCCATTTTTCATAAAGTTGATTGACCTTTGAGTCTTGGGTTACTTGTGTCGATTGATGCTAAAGCTTCTCATTTTCGTGTTCGACGATTCGGGTTCGTTGACGACAAAATTCCAACAAACAAACATACACTAAAAAACGTACTCTACACATTTGTTCGAGACAAGATATGAACCTTCATCCAACTCATCTTACATGTAGTTTGTAATTCATAAATCGACTAGTAGGGTATCCGTGCGTTGCGATGGTGGGTATCCTGTAATTAAATATTTCAGCAAGCAATGTTCGTTAATTATATACGCCGTTATTCATGAAAATAAATTTAAAGATGGCAAGAATTACATGTTGTAATTAATTTATAAAATCAAGTATAATTTCGCTTAATAGAAAGGACGATATAGGGTATGTTTGGCGAAAGTAACTGTTGCTGCAACAATGCTGCTGGAGCTGGTGCTCAAAATGGAGATTATAAAAAAAGATTATTTTTATAAGCTACAGGAACATTTAATTTTAAAAGATTATGGAAGATTATTTTTTTTTATAATCTCTTATAAGTTCTGTCTACCAAACAAATATTTTTAAGTAGCTTATTTTTTGAAAAAATAAGAATAATTTCTCCATAATTTTATGAGCTAGACATGCCCATAGTCTTCTTTTTTTCTAGAAAAATAGTTGGACGAAACTTTAGCAATTTTGCTATTAAAAATACATTGGTTGGTACGATTAAACAAAACTTATATCTGAAATGGTTTAAGATAACAAAATTACAATATTATATGCTTTGTTGCTAAATATAGATAGTAGGATGCCCATGCGATGCTGATGGCTGATACATATATAATTAAAAAAAATGCGAGCAACTTCTGTCTCGTACATTTTTTGTGACAATAAATTTGCCATTTTTTGATTGTCAATAATCCTATTTATATGATACTAAGTTGGAGGGTGTTTTAGTGTAAAATATTGTTTTTATATAAAATTTCAGAAAAAAAAAATCTTATGTGGTGCCATTGATTAAGAACTTAAAATGAAGAGTTAATTACATAAATGGTCCTTGTGGTTTGGTACATTTTACGGATCTTGTCCCTGTGGTTTTTTTTGTCGGGTTTGGTCCTTGTGCTATTAGAAAGTTACGGATCCTATCCAAAAAGTGACCCGACTCTATTTTTGTGATTAAAAAGGACTCAATTGGGTGTCACTTGGAATTTGTGGGCTAAAACTGTAAATCTTTATTTCCTTCTCTTAAATAAGCACGAATACTCAGACCACCTAAACCACCACACCCTGTTTTTCATATTCTCCCCTAATTTAACCTAATCCAATCCAATTAAAAATAAAAAACCCCTTTCATGATAAAAAAAACAGATTATATAATGGTGGATTCAAACAAATGTTGTCTGCGACCACAAGGAAAACCTTTTGATCCTGTTAAAGAATATGGTATGTGATAATTTTGTTTTTATGATTTTATTATATGTTTTGCGTATGGTGTAATCTATAGAAGCAATGTATTGATTTAAGGTTATATTTTGGTACATTTAAACAGGAACCAAGAACCCTAATATTTTCACAGTGAAAGTAAACCATGGCGTTTTTTTTTTTAACAATGGGAGCAGGAAGACGCTATTTGAATGGTAAGGTTAGTTGGTTTGATTGGGTTGATGCTGATGAATGGTNTGTGTGATTTAGAATTGAATGGAAGATTGCTACTAATGTTTCTGAGTGTTGACCTAGTATATAAAGTTCAAAAGGGAGGGAAAATGGGTCACAGTGTTGTAAAAAAAGAGAGGGAAAAAAATTTCACTTTTTGCCCACATATTGCATAAATGTCCAATTGAGTCCTTTTTAATCACAAAACTAGAGTCGGGTCACTTTTTGGATAGGATCCGTAACTTTCTAATAGCACAAGGACCAAACCCGACAAAAAAAACCACAGGGACAAGATCCGTAAAAAGTACCAAACCACAAGGACCATTTATGTAATTAACTCTAAAATGAATATATACGGTTCATTCAACTTTAAACAAGACAAAAATCATATAACAAATAACAAAAAAGATCAACATTAACATAAACAATAAAATAATAGAACATCATTGAATACTTCCGATAAAACACAAAAATTGACATTGGAATGATATGAATGAGGGGTTCTTTTTCACAACTTTGACATCTATAGGTTTTTTTATTTAATTTGTCATAACATTGTAAGGGGACTGTAACTCAAAATATGTTAAAAAAAATTGCATTCTTTTACTGAAAGTTGATACTACTCATGAGAATTTTAGGGGAGGCGTCCACCCCTCCCTGCCCCTATTTTCCTCTGCCATTGATCAAGTGTTTTGCTTTAAACATATAAGAATATACAGTTATGGTCTATATATTGTATAGGAACTAGGAATTATATACTTCCTTTATCTCAAATTTATACTCTATATGTTTCTTCTTTGGATATCCGGATTTATTGCTCACTACTAAAAATAAATATAAAATTTCGATCGATTTTACTATGCTACCCTCACTTGAGGTGATTATTGCAAACTTTAAAGGAAACCTTAATTAGTTATTTAAGGGTAAAACTATTATGTGTTTCTTAAACTGTATATATTTTTTGGTAGGCAATTCTTTAAGAACGATTGGAGTTCAGTTTTTTGAAAAAAGAACCTGTTAAGCAGAGATAGCTCTAATTATTTGGGTTGTTTACTAAATCTTTTATATAATAAAAGAATTACATCATTTCGGAGTTTTTTTGACAAAACAATCTTATGGGAAAAAAAATTGGACCAACAGGAGAGCTCGATTTTGACACATAGGCGAAATCGAGCAATATGATTGGCCAATAAAAAGTCAAAATTGAATTGATTTTGGTCAAACTTTAATAAATTTGATGGAGAATTTAGTTGAGAAAAAAAAACATATAAAAATATATGTGTCAAATTTATGAAAATAAAAACTTAAAAAAAGAGGAGGTAATTAATAAAACATTAGTGGTTGAATTTTAAATAATCTATATGGAGTTAAGTGTAAAATTATAAATCTCCATATTTTTTGAAAACTTTAGATAATAAACAAATAACCCTCTACATTTTATAATATAAACTTTATTTACAATTACATGAGTATTAGTATTGGCTTGAGACTTCCATCCATTAAACTTACAAAATTTTATAAATATACAAATTAGGTTTAATATATATTAAATATTTTTAAAATAAATATTAGTTTTAAACTTTCAATCTATTAAAATATATTTTTTTTTACTATGTACGTTAAATAAGGACTCATGTTATCCTATCTAAAAGTTTAATCTATGCGTACATGGATTTGAATATTAAATATAGCTAAATTATTATTAACGGTAATATAAGTATCAACGACTCATTTATTATTATTTAACGTTTATATACGGATATCCTGAAAACATTTTTGAAAAACTTTACGGAGTATATTTTAACTTCATCAGCTCATTATGTGCTACTAAACTCGCACAGTTCGTACAACATGATACCAATTGTTTAAAGTTAAACAACAACATCAACCTCAACATCTATGTCAGGTAAATAAAAGTTTATATACATATATATTTAAACTTATAACATCGACTGCGCTCGTGCCACGTAGGCAAAAATCGAGTAATATGATTGGTTAATAAAAAGTCAAAATTGGCTTCAATTTAGTCAAACAATGTTAAATTTCGTTTCACAAGCAAATTCTGTATAAAAAACAAAGTGTCAATTTTGTGAGAAAAAGAAACTTGATGAATGGCGGGGTTAATTTTAAAAGACTAGGGGTCAAATATAAACTTTTAAAAAGATAAATAGAGTCCCAAATTTTAACTCACATAAGAATCAGTTTTCCCTTCCTCTCATCTCTTCTACCCCACATGACAAAACCTAAACATTTGTTCTTTCAATTCATGAGATTGGATATTCATGATATATTGCAGTGATGAACGAATGTTTATGTTTTAATTCATGAACATCCAATATCACGAGACATAACAATCGCATCCATCTTCTATAACCCGAATCAGATTATACCTTCCCAAATCAAACCGATTTGGAGAATCAATCGAATATTAAAACGTATAAAACCGTACAAAAATGTATAAAGTTGTCGATGTTTAAGCTTAAAAATGTATTAATGACTGAGATTAGGTTTAAATTAAGCTTCTTTTTTTTTTCTTTTTTTAAATGATCTTTTGGTGTTGGGTTTAGCTGATAAAGTTTGTTAAATTTGACTTTATGTTTTGTTGAAGTTTTGCTTTTGTGGGCCTTTTGTATTGTTTAGTTGATAAAGTTGTGAAATTTGTTGAATTTAATGGTATATTATGTTGAAGTTTTGATTCTTATAGCGTTCGGGCATAATAAAATGGTGATTGGTATGCTTTTTGTATGTGTTATTTTTTATAATGCCATGTTCGTTCTTGAAAGTGGTATCTACTCAGAAACTGATCTGGTGTTGTTTACGTTTACATAACTCTATAACATAAGGACAAAAACAAAATAATCCAAGTTAACAAAAAAACCATCTTAACCCAACATCAACCGGAAATTTCTGCACATTTTGGACAAAGTAGCATGACTCATAGGTGACACTATAGATTTTTTGTGTTTATCTTTCAAAAAGTTAACTTTTAATCGACACACATTATGTTTCTATATCACATACGATAAGATAGTGAAGAGTTATGGATATTGATGATCTCAAGTAAGAATCTCCCTCTATTAAAGTTGTAAATGGAGTTTGTATAAATAAGTTTTTAGTGTTTTTGTGTACTTTAAGTTAACTAATTATTAGGGGCCACTAATGTTGTCAAGTGAGTTTCGACATGTTTCCATAATTTCGTAGGTATTGGATGCAAACTCTTTGATTGGAGCATAATGGAGTGTTGTTCTTCATAGGGAAGGGATTGACACACTTTTGTTTTTTATCGGGACACTCACGGTACAAGCAGTTAAAGCAGTTTATACTAAAAGTACAATTATTTATTGCATAATGTGGTCCTAATAAAAAATGAAAGTGTGCCAGTCACTTCCCTTCTTCATATGATGTGGGGGATGCTTATATATCACACTTGAAAAAAGATTATGCGTTGCAAAGTAACTTATGTGCCTTCTAATAGAATCTGAATCATTAAACAAGCCATTGTAACACTATTCTTTTGAATTTGAATTTGATTCATATATAACATCAGCGAAAATAGTTAAGGTTAAAGTTAAATCAATTTGACTCTGAAAATTCAAAGTGGACACTTATTTTGAGACGGGGTCACGGGGGTAGTATAAAGGTTCGGCTTTTAGCACATTTACTTTAAATTAACAATTACTCAAAGAAAAAAACATTATAATTAAAATTTATGTCAAAACCCCGTGCGTGCACGGGTATTATACCTAGTATCTGATGATGTGGTCAAATTACTTTAATTAAAAATAAACATACAACTAATAATTTGGTGATGGGCCTTGGCTAGTCAAAACTCAAAAATGGAAACTAGCAGTTGGGCCATGAAACAGAGCATGTAAAACACATTTCTCTAGCCGCGCCCCTCTTTCACATGTCCTTTTTTGGGCTACGAAGAGGCTTTGTCACTTCTCAAGTTCTCATGTAACTTTCCCTTTACCTCTATCTTTTTTTATTATCAGGGTTGTTTTATTACTCTCTCCGTCCCATATTAAATATCTATTTTGATTTTTCAAAATCGTTTTTTATAAACTTTGACTTTAAATATCTTTATGTGTATTATATAATACTTGATGTAAAATATATGAATCAATTGAGTTTTAAATGTATTTTCGTTAGATATAATTTTCATCAAATATTATAGAATACAAACAAGAATATTTAAGGTCAAAGTTGGAGAAAAAAGACTCCAAAAGTCAAAAGTGGACATTTAATATGGGACGGAGGGAGTAGTATCTTTATTGGCTCATGGCAAAAGTTCAATATAAATCTCATACTTGGCATAGATCTAATGAACCAATCTTGACCATTCATTTTTTGATCAAAACAAAAAAAAAAATAAATAAACTTTCACCCTTTTTTTAAAAAAATATATCGCAAACCGTTAATTGTTACTCGAAAAAAATCATACTATCGCGATGAAAATTAAATTATCTTTATATAGATATGCACTTTTATACACTTTCAACAATTTTTTTTTCAAAATTTCCGCCCAAAAAAATCACATATAATTTGATTTTTACAAATCACATGTGATTTTTCTGGGCGAAAATTTTGAAAACAATATATATATATATNAAATTTTACGTTTTTTAAAATATTTTTTTTTATAAAAAAAGGTAAAAAACGATTTTTTTTTTTTTTTTTTTATTTAATTTAGATGAAAAATGGATGGCTAAGATTGATTGTTTAGATCTATGACACATCTCTTGGCCCATATGTTTTGTACTTTTAACAATCTTCACATCTCTTTTGACTTTTTTTATAGCACGGCATAATTTTTTATCAATTTCTGTTTTGTATTTTTTGTCAGTTTAATACTTTTAACTCGTTAAACTTTATTTTTTAATTACGCACATTTTCACAGTTTTATAATATAAACAAAATTATTTAAAAAAAATGAAAATCATAAGGGAGATTACTTGTAAAAATTAGAAGGTCCAAATAACCTATCCATTAAACCTAGTAACCTACCCGCTATTAAATGTGTTTTCTGTTTTATATGGTTGTGCAATTTGTTATGAAAATTTTACCACTACTTCATTTAAATATTTGTCCATTTAAGTTGGTGTTGACTGAAGATTTTGCACAATTAATTGGGAAATTCTTCTTTTATAATGAGCATTGTATTTGTACTAAATTCAATGTGTTACTTTTTGCAAGGGCGGTCCTTGTGAGAACCTTTGGTGCAAATCTCGTCTATACCTCAAAGTTAAATGATTAATATGCCTTTCGCTTTAGTGAGACTTTGACATTTCACTTTAGAGCATTTTAGTCATTTCACTTTGGGCGATAGATGATATATGCACCGATAGTTTCTCACATGAACAACTCTTGCACTTTCAAAAAGATAAAGACCATACTTGCAATTTGGACATACCACATTAACAATTTTTGCAATTTATAAATAGTTGAAAAGAAGCACTCCTAAACATCCCATAATTTGCATTTAGGTTATCTAACAATTGTTAAGTTATTAAGTTTGTAATTTGCAGACACCTGCATTATTACCAAGTATACCACGATAAATTTTAAGTCGTTACACTTGCAGCTCTTCTTGGTGAACAAGTGATTATAGTGTAACCGATGATGAATCTTAAAAAAAGCTTTGGCAAATAATTTATGTTTATAAAAGAATGTCAGTCGATTAATTGCCTGCTGTTGCTATTTCTTCTAACGATAAGAGTGGAAATGGAGGGGGGGGGGGAGAGTTTATTGGAAAGTTGGAGGGAGAGTTATGGAGATAACCTCTATGATTATGATCTTTATGATGATGATGATGATGATGACGATGATGATGATGATGATGATGATGATGATGATGATGATGATGATGAAGTCCACGAAGATCTTTCTAATTGCCTTTTTGATTCCTTTGACATAAGGATTCATAAGAACTCTAGACGTTAGTTTATGTTTGGTTTTGTGTCAAATGTAATCTAGTGAGTAGTGGTTTGTTTTCTTATTTTAAAGAATAGGAAGTGTCTTGTTATGTTAGCTTTACCGCTTATGTAACGGGCCGAGTTATGGGACTTTACCCATATTTTTTGTACTTAAACGTTTTTTGGACTAATACATTTACCGGAGAAACCCTTTACCAAAAAATACCCTTTAATAATCAAAGATGTCTAACCTGCAAATATGTTTGATTTAAATCAAACTTTGCTGCATTTTTATTAACATTTTCATTGCACGATTGTTCACATGATCGTTATTACTAACAAGTAAACTCATGAAACTAACCCGCTCATTCGGCCAGGCCATGAAGCTAGTATCACATAAATTAATAGTATCAAGTTACAATCAATCTTTATGAATATTACGTAGTTTTCTATACTTTTACAAAGTAATAACTTATCTTCTAAAAGAATGAAGATATATCTTCTTTACAACAAAGATATATGCATAGATACATCGATCCAAAAGCATATGCATATATCTTTATGTCATGACAAAACTATTGTGCAAGCAATGGTTATCTTTGTGTAAAGGTTATGGTTCACAAGTAATTGCTTTCTGAGTCATCTTTAGATATATATTATCTCCCTTTCAAATTCTTGATATATTATTGAAAAATAAAAAAATTACTCACATGGTCATTATCAATCAATTTTAATATTCAAAGAAACAAAGTTGTTTCCAAAAATCCAAAACGACAACCAATATTGAATACGAGAGGTTTTTAAGGCTCACATTAACAAATTTATAGTTTTATGGTCGGCCGCATCTAGCGGTAATATATGTTCTATTGTTGGCCAACAGTTATACGTCCGACTAGACGGGCAACTAGAGCTGCTCTCTCACAGCCGGGCCAGAAAGTCTCTGTCTTGCTATTGATTGTCACGACTAAACAGTCAGTGAAAATATTAGCAAATTTGTGAAAATATACACTTTATAAGGCCCCGTTTGGTTCGCGGAATCTTCAGGATTCTGATGGAATTGGAATCTGATTCCATTCCACAACGTGTTTGGTTGGAAGATTCAACAAATTCAGAATCTAAATTCCATTTATTAATGTGTTTGGTTGGCAAATGAAACTGAATAAAAATCCTTCAAAATCCCATATGTGTGGAATTCAGCATTCCATAGCATAGTAGGGAGGAATGTTTACAATTCCATGGAATTTCATTATGTTTATCATCAAAAATCAATTATTATTATTATTATTATTATTATTATTATTATTATTTATTTTCATTTTTTTGATTATTTGATTATTTTAATTTTATTATATTATTTATTTATTATATTTTTTATTTCATTATTATTATTTATTTTTATCACAACATCACTTTATTTTAAAATTTTATAGAATTATTTATTATCATTTTTATTATTGTTACTATTCAATAATATTTAATGATTACTAATTAATTAAAATTAAATATAAATTAATTTTAATATATTAGTTTATATAATATTATTTATTATTATTATTATTATTATTATTATTATTATTATTATTATTATTACACTTAATGAATAATATTTAGTTTATCAATTTTAAACTAAAATAAATTTTAAATATTTTGATATAATATGTTTCTTTTCGTTTTATTTTTTCCAGCAAAACACGCGCTAGTTTTTACAAATTCCATTTCCTTCAATTCCAAATCCTACGGATTCCAATTCACTAACATTCCAATTCCTTCAAATTCCAATTCCATAAACAAATTCCAATTCCGCCAAAAACATTCTGTGAACCAAACAGAAAGGGTATGTTTGGCAAAAGTAATTGTTGTTGGAACTTAAGATTATGTTGATGATGAAGATTATAAAAAGAGATTACTTTTATAACTAGTTATAATACCCGTGCACGCACGGGGTTTTTCAGAAAAATTTAATTATATAGTATTATTGTTTAAAAACAGAAAATCTTATGTGTATTTTAAAAAGTTAGAGCATCAACATGTGCGAAAGTAAAAAAAATAAAAATAAAATAAAAATAGTTAGCAGAAATTGTAAATATAACCGTGGCATCGACCTTGTATTAGATTCTTAAGTGTGTCTCCTTATAATGTTATTGGGCCAAAGATTCTTTGATCACATGAGTTTACACATAAATAAAATTTTTGTTTACTATATGAACATATAAGAATTAACCCGTGAAAATTATGATATAAGTACAACTAATAAGTATGCGTAAGTTTTTCATTATGTATTAATATCAATTAATATTTTGTAAAAATTTTATTAGATGAAAGATTTAACTTTGTTTAGGTGACATAGACGTTATTGTTGAGGTTGATGTTGTTGTTTAACTTTAACTATTGATATCATATTGTACAAAATATGCGAGTTTAGTAGCACATAATGAGCGTTGATGAAGTTTTTTAATAATGTTTTTCTGGATATCCGTATATTCACTTTGAATAATAATTACATGAGTCGTTATAAGTACGATCGCATATATTTATTTTCATATCACAGTAACTCGTACTTACCATTTGATATTTATATTACTGATAATAATAATTTAACTGCATTTAATATTTTAACCCGTGTACGTATAGATTAAACTTTTAAATGGGATAACATGAGTTCTTATTTATATTTAACGTACATAGTAAAAAGATATTTTAATAGATGAAAGTTTAAAACTAATATTTATTTTAAAAAAGTATTTAACGTATATTAAAACTAATTCATACATTTATAAAATTTTGTAAGTTCAATCGATGAAAGTCTCAAACCAATACTAACACTCATGTAATTGTAGACAAAGTTCATATTATAAAGTGTAGGGGGTATAAAGTGCAAGGGGTTATTTGTTTATTATCTAAAGTTATGAAAAAACATGGAGATTTATTATTTTACACTTAACTCCTTATAATATATTTAAAATTCAACCACTAATGTTTTATTAATTACCTCATCTTTTTTTAAGTTTTTATTTTCATAAATTTGGCACCTATATTTTTATGTGTTTTTTTCTTCAATCAAATTCTCCACCAAATTTATTAAAGTTTGACCAAAATCAATTCAATTTTGACTTTTTATTAGCCAATCATATTGCTCGATTTCGCCTATGTGTCAAAATCGAACATTCCTATTGGTCCAATTTTTTTTCCACTAAGATTGTTCTGGCAAAAAAACTCCGAAATGATGTAATTCTTTTATTATATAAAAGATTAAACTACAAGAAGTAGCCTTTGGTTTTAAGAGATTATGGAATTTTGTTTTTTTTTCTTTTTTATAATTTCTTATAAGTTATATTTGTCAAACAAAAATTGTTTTTTAAGTAGCTTCTTTCTTTTTTAAAAAAATAAACATAATCTCTCAAGAATCTTGTATAACAAACATACCCTTTATCTATCAAGTATTAGAAAGTATCAAAAATTATACAACTCCGCCAGTTTCATAATAAGTGTCACTTAGTTTTAAAAAATTACTAACTAAATTCTCCACTAATCAAATATTATATCTACGATTAAAGTCTATTGTCATTGGTTGAAATATAAAGTGGACATTTTATTATAATACATCTCAAACTAGCAATAACACTTAGTGTGAGACGAATGAAGTATCTGTGTTAGTGACATATGCAATACTTAATGGAGTTAGGATAAAATGAGAATGGTGAGAAAAATTCGCAATTACACATTTTAAATGCACCTACAAAAATAAATACATCGCTATTTAAAATTATCTCTCTTATTTAAAACGTGTTGCTAGAAATATTTCTTATTCTTTCTCATTTTAGTTTTTCTTCTAACTGAACTTCGTATGTACGTGCTTACTAGAAAAGCAGAATCACATTCATGTTTAATGTTTACTGTAGTAGGGCTGAGCATCGGGCCGAATCCCGACCGACCCGACCCGTTCCGACTCATTCCGAAACCGAGTTCGAGGAAAAACCCAAACCGAATACCGAACCGAATTGCTCGGTTTAGTCGGGTTCGGTCAGTTTTGTCCCGATATTGGTTTGTTTTTTCGGTTTTTAATATGTCCATACCCGATCCGTCCCGACCCGTCTCGAAAACCGAATGTCTGAGAAATCAAAACCAAATACCAACCCAAATATGGTCGCTTCGAGATTCGGGACATTTGATTTCGGTCGGTTTTTCGGGATTATCGGGATTCGGTCGGTTTTGCTCACCCTTAATTTACTGTGTCCGTATCACGTCATTTTAGACTACAAAATACAACAGATGAGATACATCGGTCGATAACAATGTCTTTTTCTAATGTCCACAGAACCAATGACTCATTGACGTGTTACCCGAAAACAGTCATTTTCGCATGAATAACTACAATGAAAATTAATTCAGTGTATTTGTTTCTTTTGTTAAATCTAATGTGTAATTAATAGGTGTACCCTATCGAGTCACATTAAAATGTGTCGCGACTAGTATTCACGTGTCAAAGAGACGACACGCTAAGGAATGATGTGAAGATGTCGATCATCGTTCTTATGGATCTCGAATACACGTAAATACTCGATTTCAAAATTATTTTAACTCAGTATTATTTCAAACATATTCGTTCAAAAATTATTGGTCAAAATCATTGCTACAATATCATCTCTCGAATCAAACATAGACACATATCCTTAAAAAATTATTAACTGACTTAAACAAAAGTTAAATCACCTGAAATCATCTGAGCTTCATGACGTGGCTACAATTTACACAAATAGTTAAAGAAAATAAGTGACAATCGAATACAATGTCTTATTTTTTTACACAAAAAATTTCTAAGCCGTTGGTTACGATATTTTGTTGTAAAAACAAAACAGTGGTTAGAAATTATTCAACAATATTCCCTTGTGGACCATAAAACATGTACTAATTAATTTTACTTTAATCTATGAGAATGATTTCAAGTTAGACCACGTTATTTTCAACTCAAATAATAAAACAAATAGTTATACACATTTATTCTATTTTGCTCATAGAATAAATCCATTATTGCAAAATTAAAAGTAACAACAAAAATCATAGAGCCCAATTTTGTTTTCTTGTGTCTCACTTATCAATTAATTATTAACTACCGTTGGATTCTATATCACGTAAATCTAACGATCAAAAGCATGCTGCACCACCATAAAAACTGCCTATTTAAACGTTCATGTTACTATCTTTTCAGAAATATATATCATCCCCAATCAAAACCCTAAAAATTTCCAAAGAAACCACTAAAATCACCATAAGTTTTTTAAATTTATCGATTCCGGTTAGGGAATGCAGAGAGATGAGAGACTTGCGGCTATTTAACTGTGGCCGATTTAAAAACTCGATCACAGGCAGAAATTGCCACCGTAAACACCGGTTACCTAACCGCGCTCTTGATTTCAATACTAATTAGTTTCTAAGTTTATTACAATAGAGTTATGGTCATGGAGTCAACTATTGATGGAAACCATGGTGTTTTGCATGGAAAATACGAACTAGGAAAGCAATTAGGTCATGGCACGTTTGCGAAAGTATACCATGCGAGAAACGTGCTCACGGGCAGTCACGTAGCGATGAAGATCGTTGGCAAAGAGAAGGTGATAAAAGCAGGAATGATGGAGCAAATCAAACGTGAAATATCTGTCATGAAGATGGTATGTCATCCAAATATAGTCGAGCTACACGAAGTTATGGCAAGTAAAACTAGAGTTTACTTCGCGATGGAGCTTGTAAAAGGAGGTGAATTGTTTAACAAGATAGCTAAAGGAAAAGTACGTGAAGATGTAGCTAGAAGCTATTTTCAACAGCTGATTTCAGCTGTTGATTTCTGTCATAGTCGTGGTGTATATCACCGCGACTTAAAGCCAGAGAATCTCCTATTGGATGAAGACGGAAACTTAAAAGTTACTGACTTTGGTTTAAGTGCTTTTAGTGATCATCTTAGACAAGATGGTTTGTTGCATACAACATGTGGTACTCCTGCTTACGTGGCACCAGAAGTTATCGGTAAAAAAGGCTATGATGGTGCAAAGGCGGATATTTGGTCATGCGGAGTGATTTTGTATGTACTTCTCGCTGGATTCTTACCCTTCCAAGCTGAAAACGTTGTCGCAATGTACCGTAAAATTTACCGCGGTGATTTCAGGTGTCCGCCTTGGTTTTCTTCGGATGCACGTAAGTTAATCACGAAACTACTCGACCCGAACCCTGATCTTCGTTTACCAATCTCAAAAATCATAGAATCCGCATGGTTCAAAAAAGAAA
>LBNU01015855.1:98040-142923 GCA_014162995.1 Artemisia annua
ATGGGTCCGGGTCTAAATAGGTTGAGTCTAGGCCTAGGTGGGTTTTGGTCTGGTTGACAAGTAGGTGGGTAAATTTATTTATATATTTATTTATTTATTTTTATAGTATTAAAAAAATAAAAAATAAAATAAAATAAAATAAAATTGGCCCACCTTGACTTGTTGGGTAATTGTTACTCGTATATAATTACACTTTTTAAATAATCAATTAGACTCGTCTATAATATTAGGAAGAATCAATAAAACTCATGTTTAATCAATGGGTCTAAACTTGCCACCTATAATAAAAACGTACCAGCCATGTATATAGCGAATCGATTTGCATATACTTATTTTGATTCATATCATTTCATATGTTAGTTAGTTATTTTTTTGTTTTATTTGCTTTAACTGCTTGTATGTTGGTGTCTGCACATCGAACATGAATCAATATGATGGTGCAATTGTACAATATAAACTACTCTGTGAGAAACTATTATTTTGGTTCTTTCTATTTTATTATATAAGCTTTTGGCTTAGCCTATGAAGATCGCCAATAGGCACACCTGCCCCTGACCTTATACTAACCAGGGCCAGTAAAAGATCACGCTTTTGTGCCTTTAGGTGATGATATTTGATCTTGTAAATAATTTATGTTACTATTTTAATCAAATTGAACAACTCCCTTTTGTTTTTCAGTGCTATTATATACACGAAAATACTAAATAAATACGAATTGATAATTGGGTTGTTAAGATATGTTGGTTTAAATTATTTTACTGGTAATATAAAAAAATAAATTGTTTATTAAAAAAATATGAAGATGCCATATCACTTTTAGAAGCAATATTAAATTTAAACAACAAGAAGCACATGGCTATATGGAGTTGCCAACATTTGAATGAACCAAATTTAGGTGTTACATAAAAATCAGATTAAGACCATTCATGCAGAGTTTGGTTTGGTCTTGTTAGGTAATATATTACTTTTAATGTTTGTTTGGTTTACATATTCTTGGATCAAAGAGTATCACTGTATTTTTTGCAGACCTTTTGTATGCACAAACAAGGCTTCAATTGTTTTATATATATTGTTCTTACAATAATGTAAAATTTTGTGAATTGTCTTGCTCTTTAAAAAACATGCTTAATTGTTAAAATGTTTTGTGTATACTAGTTTCAGGGCCCGGCCGAATGAGCAGACTAGTGCTATAAAGTTTCATAAAATTAGTGATACGTATATGATAATGCAATAAACAAAGGTACATAGTGAACAACATGACTTTCTTAACATGAATATAAAAGTGTTAAATGACTAAAATCGCGCATGGGATATGTTACCCATCACATTTCAGACATATAAATTTTAATAATGTTAACGATATCAATCATGAATACATTACTTGATGCACGACGAAATAAACTGAATAATTGAGTTAGTAAGTTATGGTAGATTAACTTCATTCAAAAAACTAAAGATTCAGTGAGACAAACATAAGTCTTTTGTTGCGAGCTAAAGTTTGATCATACTTCTTGAAAATTATGAATGGAAAATGATACAACAACAATTGTTCCGCAAAATGAGCCACAAATGATGTGTCACATAGGAATTGGTGGAATGAGAGAGAGGAGAGAGAAATTATAGTAAAATCAATCAATCATTGCTTGACACATCATTTTGTGGAGAGTTTTGTGGATATTTTTATGTGGATGTATCACTCCTCATTATGAATTTTTACATGGCCAAATTGTTATGTATTCTTGCGAGCTAAAACTAACCCATATGAGCAGGGTTATCTTGATCACAACTTCATTATATATTTTGGGAATATACTAGCTACAATTTTGTGCAACCAATTAGCTACAATTTTGTGCTACAAATTGTGGGTTCATGAGTTCTTTTATGGGTCCCCGAGTCCTTGATTCATTTCTTGATTAATATTTTTTATAGAGAATTGCAGCTAATTGGCTTCAAAAAACATAGCCAAGCTATCCCCATATATTTTTACATGGCCAAAAAATTTGATCATACTTCTTGAAAATTGCTAATGTGAAAAAACATAGTACTAATTATTACCAAACAAGCGTGAATTTAACGTTATGTCATTTGTGGAATAATGTTACATAAACACATGCATTTGAACATATGAATTTATAATTATCGAATAATATCTGAATCTATAATCACTACGAGTTGACCGAAAGTACCACCTTTGTTGAATAAAGAATGAACGAATAAAAAAGTATCCATGTGTGACAGGATGCGAGTGAGTAAAAAAATATACTAAATGACGACTGCAACTTTTAGTATTGTGTTACATTTTTGTTGGACCTGTAAAATATCTATTTTGATATATTCGATACTTGAGATTTTTATAATTGAGAACCTGATTCTTACGTCGTTATGAAATAAGCACTACATCATGATTTAATTATCTTCATAATGAAAATTTATCGAGATTAAACCATTCGATTTAAAATATAAATTTTGGTGACATTAACAAATGTATATAGTGATTAGAAAACAAAAGGACTTGGCTAGTACTGTAGTAGTAGTACCATTTAACGGTCTGTTTGAGTATAATTTTGTGATTTGTCACTGAATACTGATTCATTCACGAAGTTAAAAATGTTGACCCATGACTTATGGGCTTTCCATGATGGGTTTGTTTTGCCTTATGGGCCACAACTTTTGAACGAATATCAAATAATATGAAAGAATTTTTATATGTAAAACGGCAAAACGCAATATATTTGAAATACTAAGTATACGGCAAGTACTTACACGGTCATTATTATATCAATTCATTGATATTATGAGTTAACGTTTGCGTGTCATGAGCTTAGTGTAATAATGAGTGCTTTTGAATTATGGGTGTATAACAACGGAACCCATTGTCTCTTCCAAGGAATTTGGATGCTTTTAGTGCCATGTATGCCACCAAGCTTCAAGGTCTTAGGAAGTAATTTTATTTCGTTATGTCATATGTTATCATTTAAGTAGTGGCTTGTTTTCTTGTTTAGAAAATAGGAAGTATCTTGTTATGTAAGCTTTATGCCTATGTAACGGGCTGAGATATGGGATTTCACCCATATCCATTGTACTTAAACGTTTTGGTTAATATATTTACTAGGGTGCAGGATTACTCCCCTTTACCCAAAAAAAACCCCTTGTCTCTTCAACTTGAAATATTGTGATAAACAGTTATTTGATTAAACTCTATGAATTCACTCAACCTTTGTGTTCCGACTTTTTAACATGTTTTATCTCATGTGTCTATTAGCTTTTCTAAAGTAGTTATTGTGAGACTCAACTCAGGTCGTTTTTAGTTATTGTGGGGTTCGAGTTCACCCTGTGAGCAAATGAGCAGGCCATAAGTAGACTTTTTATAAAATTTAACTATATATTAAGTCTATCGCTCCTGGTTGTTCAAGCATTCGATAACCAGTTATCCTTTGATAAATGATTTCCGAATCATGGCCATATGACACCAACTTTAGGCATTAATTATCTATGTTAGGAACTTAGGATAATCAAGTGGTTTAAATACAAGAGATTTTAAGAGTGGCAGTTAAATGAGGAAAATTAGTTTGTGTAAATGGGCATGACATGTATGGGTAGCAACTATAAGTCAGTATAACTAATTTATAGCTAAAAATATAATTTAGACATTTGGCTCAATAAGATGTTAACTCAAACTAATTTATTAACATTTTGCCCCTCACCCGTTGGAACTAGTGAGGGAAGTTGTGAAGCAGCGTTTTGGAGGATCATTAGCTGGTTCAATTAATATACTAAACTCACTTGGAGTGAGCTCCTTCCGGAATAGTCGTTCCCAAAACACCCTCGTGGTGTCTGGGTCAATTCTCCTTTGGGCGTTTATGTACTTGCCAATCCTGATTTGAATGTCTGGAGCCAAACACTCTCGTTATTGACCTATTTTTGGGATCCCCAACATCTGTTCTGTTGTAGGAGCACTCGGTTGAACCTTTGAAATTTCTTGGTTATTGAGTCTGGGTCGTGTTTGGACCTTCGACATTTCTTGGTGCAGGTCCACGGCTTTGGTCATTTCTTCTGTTTGATTCTGAAGTTTCCCTGGTAATGATGGTTGAGTTTAAATAGAATTTATCTTGAACTACCTGCAAAAATCGATGAAAAGTAGTCGGGTCACAACAACATGGGAAAAGCTGATATTATACGTATTAAACAGATGGGCCTAATTTGTATGTAACGAAATAGGAAAAACTGAATCCAACAGGTACAAAGGTGTGAAATTTCAAGTTTGATCGGGTTAGAGATTTCCAAATACAATATATTGAACTAAATAGTAGAAACGAACTGATCAATCTACAACTAATCATTTAAGGATCCTTTTGAGACTTGAATCACAGAGACTCGGAGAGTTATAAACAATGGCATAAGCCAGCAACCTTATATACATCTCATATAAAGGAAAAAGATATACAAAATGTGAAACAAAGCAATTAGCTGTTCACATTGAGTTGGGACCCCCTTCCACTTGATAGAGGGAGATGCATGCACCTACGAATTAACTTTGATGAATCCCAGCCAAAATAAGGTGCCAATGTTGTGCCCTGATGGGCATTGGGCAAAGTGTCATACACCAGTTTAGAGTATTCTTAGAGGTTACCAACTCTAAAGTTGAAAAAATTTGGAAGTGACATTCTATTATACCCTACCTATTCAAGATGCCCTAGATACGACTGATGCCTTCTACATTGTCTAGTCTCCACTATATTTTGAACAGTGATAATTCATCAACATTAAATAGGAAAGGAACACCCCATTTACATGCTTCATAGTGCAGCAACTCCAAAAAGGAGTAGCACATTAAACCTGTACAGAATTTAAAAAAAATAATAATAATAAAAAAAAAAAATAAAAAAAATCTAGTCTCCACGCATTTGTGTATTCCTTACATATCTTGTAGGTTTGGCTTCCCATGTTACATGACTGCATGAGCATCTTAGAATATACTACACATTCCTTCAAGGCCTAAAAGACTACATGTATCATGAAGCTTTTACTAATACAAGAGAAAGTTAATACATTACAAAAAGACCACTATGTAATGGTCCAGGGAAAAAGCTCTGTATGTGCCTTAGTGTATGAGTAGTGCGTTGCAATGGTCGACTAAATCTATACTCGCAAAACCAAGTAATAACAGTACACACAGATCACAAAAATAGGGGTCTTAAAATCAAATTAAGGTTATTAAATTTGCACCATATCTCACAAATGAGTTTATTTAGTAATGTGATTTAGCTCAAACAGTTCAAATTTGGTTAATGATGGGCAAATGGTGTCTAATTAATTTTAATTATTAGACCCGCAATATCTTCTTTTTGTATCTTAGTTTCTCAAAACTAAGAAAAGCGGATTCGAAACACGAGACATGAAAAGCATCACTGTTTCTATTTGGTGATTTCCATAATCTCCATTCACTACATCCCCGCATTAAATTTTAAAGTTTCCAAGTACTTGAATAGCAATGATGTTGGAAAAGGTCAATACCCAAACTCGGATAGGTGAATACCAAATGTATGATAGGAAAATGAACACATACTAATGGTCCCATTATTAGCAAAGTATATCCCATTTCCACAAACCTCAGCACATGAAATAACACCTATAACTTTTAACGCCGGACGAACTAATAATGGACTGAGCAGATGGACTTCTACTTACACATATAGAACAAAAATAACTCCAAAAAATGTTGAGCACGTACAATGGCATCAGGTTCAAGGTAATTAAGTACTAAAAACATTTGATTCTGAATCTAAGTGTATACATTTTGTACCTGTCTTTTATTAGAAATGCTGTTATATGTGCACAGAATTTCCTATTTCAAGTTAAAGATAATAATGCTGACATATCCAGAACATCTGAAAATTCAAGAAAATGAAACAAGAATAAGATTGGGCTATAACTACAATGACAAAAACGGCAATACAGACTGTTGATTATGATAAATGACTAAGTAAAACCCCAATTATTCAGAAGAAGATATACTTCAACTAAAATCATGTGAAAGAACAACAGGAAGACCAGTTGCGCAAAGTCTTGTTGCTGCAACTTAATATAACTAGTTTAACTTATATTCTTAGGAAGTACTCCGTATTCCATTATATATATTTACTAAGAGCAATCATATCTATGCTATATATCAAATGCCGATAGTAGCTCAGTAACATTGATAACTGCATAATTAGGGCCATAAATGAGTGCAACAATAAATGTGAGAAAGCTTGATGCACGATATTGGACAGGATGGTGAGGGTCTTAATTACCATGAAAATAATGTTTGAACATGTGGATCAAGAACATTGGTGAAGAGTGAAAACATGAAGTCATAGAAGTTATTAGTTACTGTATAACTTACTGCTTATGATGAAAATCTTTCATTCAATTAAAATGATTTGTGATGAGCAAATATGAAATGATTTTTAGATATGTGTAATTAATGTTTTATCAATTGTATTGTATACACTGAAAGTTGACCGCTTAATGAACCTGATTCACAATCCACTTAGTAAACTGATAAAGTGCTGCACTTTTCTATAATAACTTTTATAAAGCAGAATCCATGGCTCGAAAGTATAAATTGGACCACATTATCGGTTATAAAATCCAAGTCCATTGTGAGGCTTATTGAATTTAATGTAAATTGGACCACATTATCGGTTATAAACTCTGAGTCTATTGTGCGGTTATAAACTCTGAGTCTATTGTGAGGCTTATTGAATTCTTGGTGGGATTGAGACTTATGGTTAATGAGTGTTAGTAAGACTAGTACGGCAACGATGATCTTGTGAGTACTACACACTATACAGATAAATATTATGCTTTCATTTCAGGAATTTTCAAGATAAAAGTTCAAAGTGACAATAAGGACTGGTGATGCTAGCTGATCACACAGACGCTGGCGGCTGGCTTATCATGAATAGGCTCTAGGCAGGCAACACGTAATAAGGTTAATGAAGGAATTTTTTCCGACTGATTTTTCAGTGCTGGAAAAAATTAATGTGATTTCAGAAGAATTGAGTACATATGATCAGCCACAAGCTTTATGACCTAAACCATGAGCTCCTAATATCAAGAAAAGAAGCAACAGTATGGAACAACAAAACAGTCGCAGGAACAGTAATGGGGAGGAGACACACATAAGCTGAATAGAGAGTCCAGTAACTAGAAAAATTGAACATGATAGTGAATCTATTGTTGGTATTCATGATGAATTTTGATGCAGTTATCAATTTTATACTTGGATATTTTGCCTATATCGTAGTATTGATTAGGAATTTTGTTGCCTTGGTCTAAAAATTCGAACTAAATTGATTTCAAAAAAATTGTATATGTAATACTTAGTCTAAGTTGTAAAAAACCGACAGCAGCCATTCCATTTCTAAAGATCTACTTCAAATGCATCCTGATGCTTCTATCATTGCCTTTTAACACTGTTACTCCTACTTGCTTTCATGAAATCATCATTAAAAAACATTTGCATTCCCTGAAGAGGCTCTTGAGTGCCTTTCGAATTGTATATCGGCATAGAACACAATGAAACATGAGATTGTATACGACTCAAAAGATCGGAATTTTTAAAGGTAAACATTTTATCAAATGCCAAATTGTCCAATTACTGTGAAATATAAAGCTATAATTAGTGTGGAAGGTACAATAATTATTAAAGATGACACCATGGCATGAATTTGAGCATTATGAGCAATGGTAACTCTAACCCCACCACTTCAAAAAGTAGGAAAACAATAACTTACCTAATACTTTACTCGCAATTTCCCACTAAAGTCTTGGTGACTTTTTTCTTTTTTTTTTTGAACGGCGGTTTTATTAAATCTAGCCAGGAGCTAGAAACAAAAGAAGCTACAAGGGATTACAAGTATGAACAAGCAGTAACTGGATCATTAGTCCAGTTTAACCAACATGGTTTACAATTCCTAAAGTCTTGGTGACTGATACTTTGTCGACACAACTTTGTTTTGAACAGCAGCAATTTTCATTAAAAAGTATCTCTCTAGTAAGGATCTAAAGGATGTAAATTTCATATAGATTTTGTACAAACCCTTATCAGATCATTGATCCAGTCGATTCAACATGGATTGACTTGCCTATTCCTATGAAGGTTCCATGAGTGAGATCGAAAAGACTTTTATTTCATCCCCTAATATATCCTTATGTGGAGGTTTTAAGTCGAAACATACACCATTCCTAATGGACCAAGTTGTTGTTTGAACTACAACATCGAAGCATGCGTTGATAGAAGTATTGAGATTAGTCGAGTCTGCCCAGGTAAGAAGATTTCCTATGTCCTTCGGGTAGTCTTTAAAACCCAACCACGAAGAAACCAAAGACATAACGATTTAGCGATAATGCAATCAAGAAACAAGTGTTGTGATGTTTCTATATCCTCATTACATATTGGGCATTGAATGGAGTCTAAGTCTATACCGCGTGCATCGAGATTGAATTTAGTGGGAAGACGATTGATAGTCAAATGCCAAAAATGGATGTTTACTTTAATGGAGAGGTTTTTATTTGTTCCATCGAATTTCAACAGCAGCCGATCCCATGGGTGGATCATCGATAAGTGTTCTCAGTAGGTGTACATTGGTAATTTTTGGTGTAATTTAAGCTGCAATCCCATTGGTCTGGAAGAACAGATGGTACAACTATTGAGAGACATGCTCAGCCCAAAGTATAGTACACACTTAACCATATATTTAAGCTTATATTGCAAACTACTAAAATCATTTATGGTATACTATTAATTGCTCCTAAGTTGGAGGGAAACTAGGTAGGTATCCTGAAATGCGTTAACTCAATGAAGGGCAAATTATAAAAAAAAGTATTATACTTGCCATCGTTTCATCTTCTGGGTAGCAAACAAAAAATTTTCATTTTCAGGGCAATAAACTTGTCTTTTTTTTATCTTCAGGGTACTATGTGACTTGCTCAACCGGTACCAAGTTCCACCAGCACAGAAGATGAATATTTGGCAAGTATAATACTTTTTTTTATAATTTGCCCTACCCATCACCACCCACTCCGACCACCACTGCCGCTCCGGCCACCTCAACCCACCACCCACCTTCTCCTTCCTCTCTCTTCCTCCTTCCTCACCATTCGTCGCTGTTATTTCTACCGGAAACCACCACCACCATCACAACAGCCGCCATTATTTCTACCTGAAACCACCACCACTGCCACAACAACCGCCGTTATTTACTTCCCATCATGTAAATAACACGAAGTAACCGTATTCCAACACCCCACATCTCTCTCAGGCATTTCATCAAAAACCTCTTTGGCGATGAGTTTGAAACTCACGGCACCACTGTTTTTACGACCAAAAACTACCACAACAACAACAACGATACCAAACCATTATTTATTACATTTTTATTAGTTTTTATTCGTTATTAACTCCAATACCCTCGAAAGTACACAGATTATCTACCTTGGATCTTCGGTATCAACAAAAAAGAGAGACAGAGAGAGAGAGAGAGAGAGACAGAGAGAGAGAGAGAGAGAGAGAGATGTTTTCGGCAAGTTTTTTCGGTTTTTTGGTCCAGACCGAGGACCGAATTAATAAAAAATCCGGTCTCGGACCGTTGGTCCTTCGGTCGGTCCGTTTTTCGGTTGGTCCAGTCGGTTTTGTCGGTCGGTCCGGTCCAAACGGTCGGAATGCTCACCCTTAATATAAACTAAGGATTTACCGGTAGGGCAAATTATAAAAAAAAAGTATTATACTTGCCAAATATTCATCTTCTGGGTGGTGGTGGAACTTGGTACCGGTTGAGCAAGTCACATAGTACCCTGAAGATAAAAAAAAGACAAGTTTATTGCCCTGAAAATGAAATTTTTTTGTTTGCTACCCAGAAGATGAAACGGTGGCAAGTATAATACTTTTTTTTTTTATAATTTGCCCCTCAATGAATTACAGGGAAACTGGTGAAGAATAATGTAGTTAACATTATTGCCCATGTTAATAATAAATAAACTGAATAGACCAGCATTAAGGCATTGAATATGGCCTGCATAGTTATGAACTCCTTAGTACCTTGCACTAGTTAGTACTTTAGCTAGAAGTTAGTACTTTAGCTAGACAGAAAATAACCACTGATATGTAATTGAAAGATCATTGTACTGACAGCATAGATTCATAGAATATAGACAAACAACTTATTAGTCATCATAGGATGTCAATCAAGTTTGATCACTGCATTATATTACAGCAAACGCAATACATCAACAAATTATTGATCAATTTAGGATACAAAATAACTCTGGTCACCACATTAAATTACACAACAGCAAGAATACTAAAGTAAACATAAGTGAGCTTAAGTAGCTATTCTATGAAATTCTACCATATCAAATTGCATATACATAAGGAATGGCTTTTCACAGTGACAGCAATTCAACTTGACATTACCAACCAAAATTGCACATCTCGAGCAAAGTAAGTATGTAACAGAAATGACCAACTAAAGGGCATAAGGCGATATTAGAAAACGGACTAACCAGTAATTAAGATTTATCCGGAAGAAGCTCTACTTTCTCCCAAAGCACAAGGGGCAAACTAGCAATGATCTTCAGAATTTTATGTATGCTTAAACCCTAAAGCCCTATAAAACCAATAGAATTGTCAGAAATAAGTCGTTGCCCAGTTAAAAAAATTCAAAAAGTCCCAAAAAAACTAATCAAGGCAACACAGATATACCCCGTATATACCAAGTACTAACCTGCATTAAAATTCCTTTTTAAGTTCGTGCCTCTTGATATATAGAAGCCCAGCCACTTTACAAGATTTTGTTGCATGCATCTTGGTCATTTACCCACAAAACCGCAAATGCAAACCATCCTCAATCTTGGATGTCCATCTGTTTTCCATCGTATTAATCAGAAGATACTGATGAGATTAAATGAGTATCAAAGATATAACTATGATTTGTACATCCATGTTTAATAGTATCATATATCACAACATAGATGTATACAACAAATTGCAATTTCTATCAATGTATTGCTAAGTGTTTGTACCTGCAAAAGAGCTGCTACCTTAAAAAAAAGCCCTAGATGTGATGCATACACTGCTTAAATCATTTCTTTGAATAAAAATGAAAACTTTTTTTACTTGTCTTTCTGGAAAGCTAAAATTAAGCAGACCCATATTGATTTTTAGATACATTTATAATCCAAATTAGTCAAAAATTAGAAACAAGGCAGTTAAATTAAGTTAAAAAATTGGAGAAATGGGGAAATTTTATTAAAAAGTTTGTAACTTTTACTTTCTTTCTTTTAAGAAGATGATTAAAGGGTAAAATTGCTGTTGAGATGAAGAAATAATGAGAAGTAATGTAGCTAGTACCTTCTTATTGATATCAAGAAAAAACCCTCTGATTTTCTTGCTCCAGATCAAGAACAAGTACATGATTTCAAACTCCAAAGTCCAACTTGAATATTATAATCATAAAGGGACAATTACCTTTGGATAAAAGGAAAACATATTAAATAAAAAGTACAAAATTAACAAAAGGTACATAAAAACATTATTCCTTTACCTGTTGTATCCAAGATCATCTTCTTCATTTTGAATCTGATTTACCCTAACCAAAAAAAAATTAACAAAAAAAGAGATGCAATATATATAAAAAGATAAAAAGAAACCAAATAGTGGATTGTTGATTAGTCATCAAAACTTGCAGCTTTTATGGTATGTGAGTGTATCATTAAATATGTGTCCAGGTGTCCACTCCTTTTTTCAGCAGCTTCTTTATTATCCAAAACAGTATATCTAACACATAAAATATGGTCGTAAAAATTAAAAACACATAAAATAGTATGAAACACAAACCAAATTAAAATATGTTACAACATGAAGATGTTAGAGAGTAGTTGACAGCAAGAGAAGTGAGCACATGCATCAAGTATATAGTCTTTCTACACATATTGCTTTGCATATGCTCACTCTCTTCTGTCAACTTCTTTTTTTCTTCACGAACAACCTCCTCTACATCCTGTGATTTAAAATTATTAAAAAAAAAATGAAACATATTAAAAACCATAAAAAAAATATACCCATCATGAAAAATGAATACAAAGTGCTTTAAGTTGCTATTATAAGAAGTAACATGCCCTTAATAAAATTGCAACTTAACATTAAAGAACCAAAACAAATCCAAAAAAGAAGCATGCCCACTAAAAAAAAGAAACATACCCATTAAAAAAGATTGCAACTTGAGGTTTCTTGTCACCATTTATATATTCATTCATTCATCATTTTTATAAACTCGAATATACACAGCCTGAAGGAGGGAGAGACAAGAGCAATAAAACACACAACATGTGATGCTTACATATTCATAGGATTAACGTGTGCAAAATAAATAATATATAGGTGCATGAACAAGTATTAATAAGAGTATTAAATAGTTTTAGTGAAAGTGATTTGGAAAACATGAAATTGTTGTCGAAACAAGATTGGTAAGGAAAATAATAAGAATGGTATGATTGGTGGGAGTGCGTTCAATGAAAATGACAACGAAGGTGAGACCGGACCCCCGAGGTTGTGTTGTCACCGGGAACTTGGACTTTCTAAGACTTTGCATCATTCGAAGACGACCACATTTGGTTCCCTTTTGCTTATTGGTTCGTACTTGCCATCCATTAAAAACCATGCGACGTATGTACGTGTACTTAAAGTTTTAATAGTGTGATTATAGGGATGATAAAGTCTGGAAGAATTAATTTTTTACACTATCTTAGTGAAAAAAAAATAGAATATGATTTTATTAAAAAAAAAATTGTTAATCCAATGTATGCATTAAATCTTGCACACTAAACTTTATTTAATAGTTTTATTTAATTGAAAGTAAATAATATTATAAAGCTAAATGTTAAAGAGTTCTACTTTGGTGATATGAATAGTATAACACTATATTTAGTGGTGGATCTTGGAAACCGGGATAGGGTGTGCACATCTCATTACAGGCGACTAAAATTAATTTTCTTTCATTTTTAGTATATCTTTTTTTATCATTTGAAGAATTGAACAATGGTAAATTGAATAAGGGTATCCATCCCACTCTTTTTGGGTATGCACTCTTCCTTATTTCATTAAAAAATTCTTCTAAGTTAATTTTTTTCACACTACAAGAAAAATCATAGAGTATGCATGTTCATGCCTTGTGTTGGTTGTAGATTCGCCCCTGAATTTTAGTGCATTTTTATCATTAGTGTTCATGCCATTAAACTAATGTCAATGGTTAGTGCATACATCGGAAGATTTTTTTTGTACTTTTTGCATTATCTTAGTGCAAAAAACACATTTAGTGTCTACATCGGAGATGCTCAATGTAAAGTCAATAAATTATGTAGAACATCAAGTGGGGGATGAGTGACGTCTCTCGTGCCATCTTGTTATATTAAACTAGATGCAATGGCTATTAAACTTTAGTCTCGTTAGATCAGCTTTACGTAAGCATTAATTCTCACTAATAATAATAATAAATCAGCCATCAAACAAACGTATATTTAAACATACACAAAATTGATTCGATCAAGTTTATAATCAAACCACCTCTCAAATTGGTTAATGAGCTTGAAAGGAAAAATGGGGGTTAACGCGTGAAGACTCGTATTAAGGTATCTTCAATGGATCAAATTATCTAAAAACTTTAATTTGTGTCATTATTTTTCTCTCTTTACTACTATCTCACCACTTTTATCCAGTTATATTGAAGAATTCCATATGCTCTTAAGAGCAGGGATGGCAATGGGCGAGAAAAAAACCCACAACCCGCGGGTACCCGCCATAAATGGGTGGGTAAACGCGTCAATTTTCACCCACGGGTGGGTCGTGGGTGAAAATATGTACCCATTAGTGGGTGGCGGGTGGGTAACAGGTGAGACATACCCATCGCAGGCAAACCCATGACACCCATCATAGTTGTCAAAAGCGAAAGCGATTGCAAAGCGCAAAGACCCAAAAATCGCTAAAGCAAGAGGCGCATAAAAAGCGCGGGCTCGAGAAAAAAAAAGCGCAGGGTTGCAATAAACTTTGATTTTGATTCATTTTGTGTTTCTGGTTAGATTCTAGGGTTGTAATAAGATTCACACTGCATTCTAACACTATCCCACTAACTTAATTGGATTAAAACACTCAAAATCAAAAAATCCCAAATCGTACCATGAACCCTAATTTCCAAAATCAAACCAAACGTGTTTCTGGGTATGATTGGATCCTGGAATCATGTTTATAACATGATTCCGACCAAAATCCACTAACTTAATTGGATTAAAACACTCTAAATCAAAAAATCCCAAATCGTAACATGAACCCTAATTTCCAAAATCAAACCAAACGTGTTTCTGGGTATGATTCGATCCTTGTATCATGTTTATAACATGATTCCGACCAAAACTCACCCATTTAATCACTCATGAACCCTAATCGTCGCTTTAAATGATTGTGGGCTTTTGCCTCATGGACTGAGCGATTTGGGCCCGCTCTCGCCTCGCTTCTCGCTATAGCGCATGAGGCGCACGCTTTTGACAACTATGACACCCATTTAAAATACCCACGGGTATACCCGTCAAAATACCCGTGGGTGTACCCATAAACCCATGTTAAAATTAATTATACTAATTAAAATATTCATGATGTTGCAGGTATACATTTAATAGTTACCACCAAGTCTCAAGAAAACACATTAACCTAAAAGTTTGTTTGAGTTTCAAGACTAAAAAGAGAATATGAAAGATCAAATAATCAAAGTTGTATTTCTCAAATTGATTGGTGTCTTATTACGCATTTTCATAGTTAGTTTTCATATCATCGTTTTGTGATTTTGTTGCATAACACTAACCCATGGGCAACAAATACCCACGGGCAAAGGCATGGGTAGAAAATTGTACCCATTGGAGGGTGACGGGTGAGAAAAAACTATGTGGGCGGGTGACGGGTTAGAGGTACCCGTGCCCATTTCTCAAATTGATTGGTGTCTTATTACGCATTTTCATAGTTAGTTTTCATATCATCGTTTTGTGATTTTGTTGCATAACACTAACCCATGGGCAACAAATACCCACGGGCAAAGGCATGGGTAGAAAATTGTACCCATTGGAGGGTGACGGGTGAGAAAAAACTACGTGGGCGGGTGACGGGTTAGAGGTACCCGTGCCCATTGCCCACGGGTGCCATCCCTACTTGAGAGATGTTTGGTTTAGCTTATGTTCGACATTTATGAACTTACGAAAGAGTGAAGAATTCGATAGGCTCATTAGTCATTATAAGTTTTAACAACCTATAAACTTGTTAATATAAAGTTTATGACATATTTTAAGTTCCTTGACTATTTTTAGTTTCTAATAAGTTCATAACCCTTGCAAGATTGTGTTAATGTTCATTTATTTGTTTGCTTGAGCTTAAAAGAGCGAACAATTCTTAGTTCTCTTTCATGGACATCCCTATTAGACACTATATAAATTGATTAAAGAACGACATTATCGATTAGAAATTTCTTGCTAAGTGATAAGAGGTGTAGATATTAAAGGAAAAATGTATTCGTTGATTTTTAGAACTTAGTTTTGTTTTAATTAACATTAAACATCACACAAAACAAACATCACTTTAGAACTATACAAGTATCACAAACCTCATCGATACGCGACTTACCTTGTTGGGCAAACTCTAGAAGGCTTTTGTTATATAGGTTCAAATCAATTGATGGTCTTTTTGGAAATATAAGAATAACGTGATCTTCTCTTCCAAGCTGCCCTTAATAGAACTAATCTTCAACGACATAAAGTTTCCTTGTTCATTTGGCTCTTTAATAGGCTTAGGAAAGTTTATATTTATTGAATTTGACCATCTATGTAATGCATTATAACCCATCTTGTAATTTGTTTCTAACTCCATATTAGTTTTAATCAAACCACCACTAAAAAAGAATTTGTACATTAGAGCATCCATAATAGTGAAGCTTTTAAAAGATTTATAAATTTATTTAATTATTAATTTATAAAGCTTTTGATTTTATAAACTTTTTTGCACTTTGTATAAACTTTTCAAGTTTATAAAATGCTAAACAATTACACATACATTAAATTATGAAAAGATTCAAGATTTTAAACATCTTAATTCCACATAAACATGAAAAATAAACTCACTATGATTAAAACAAATTATGAAAACAAAATATAAAGCTTTTCATTTGTTTTAAATTTTTTTCTTAAAACTCTCATTATGGATGTCCTTACTCTTATAATTGCTACAAGGCAATGAGAAGTCCTCCAAACGCACGTCATTAATTAGAATAACGAGTGCTCAGAAACAGGAGTTTTGCGCATCTCCATGCATTAAAAGTAAAATGTTGATGTCGAACTAGCAGATGCGCGAAACTTCGTATTAAGCTCATGTTGACTTCTTCTTTTTAGGGAGGTGATATGCACACCACTATAAGTGAAGTGCACACCACAAACATGCATATGTGATGTTGTACTTTATGCATTACATGTGTGATTTTGTGGTGTGCACATCACTTATTGTAGTGTGCATATCACTTCCCTTCCTTTTAGTGGCATGTGTATTATGTTGTCATGTTTCCTTTTACATGGAACTTTATTGTGTACTATGGATACAATACTAGCTATTGGCTGAATAAGGTATTAATGATGTCTTCTATCTCATGTGATCATCTAACGTTGATAAATAGATATTTGTTCCATAACGTACTAGCTAATGCTATTTGCTGAATAAGTTTGGTAGTAGTACTAAAATAATTATATTATGCAGTTAGTTAATGTGCCATACCTTATATCTCGAAAACACGAGTTTAACATGTTACCTATAGTAAAAGCGTACACTTTCAATATATATAATGCTTGATTCATTCGAATTGATGACCACACTATATACGATTGAAGCTATAAATCTGATAGGTTAGAGGGTTTAAGATTTGTAGCTAAAAATATTAATATACTTACGTTCATATTTTATTTGATTAGATGAGCTAAAATTTGTCTCATATATATTAAAAACTAGTTAATATGACATTTTTATGATGCTCACATTTCTTAGATAGTGACACGTGTCACGTTATTATGTATGATATGCACTAAAATCAACATATTTAACATTTTTTGAAAGTTTTTAACCTCATTTACACTAGAGGTGGCAATCGCGTCATGTTCGGATTGACCTACTTGGATTCGTGGGTTTGTGGGTTCGTGGGTTAGTATAACCTCTGCCTAAACACGACCCGTTTATAAATCATGTCAAAAACTCAACCCTAACACAGACTTGCATAACACGTTTAACCCGTTTGTGACTTATTTAACTTGTTTAATTAAATAGGCCAAGCGGTGAATAAGACTTGTGGTTTATCGATTCAACTAGTTTAAATCCAAAAATGATGTAACGATCTAAAAAATGATAAAAGTAACATACAAATAACTATACGGCAATTTCAATGATATATGAGTTATAATCATAATTCACTCATATTAAGTACATAAATAAACACATTTAATCTAAATCCAACATATAAAGCAAGTTATATATCTTATTTTTTAGAGGCTTATATACTTAAATGGGTTCACGGGTTGACATGTTTACTCAACACAAACACGACCCGTTATTGAACGGGTTAGATGGGTTGGACCTATTTTTGACCCAAACATGTTTATCCTCAACACAAACCTGTTTAACTTCGTGTCGGGTCCGTATCATTTATCGAATCGTGTCGAAAATTGCTGCCCCTAATTATGAATAATGGTAACTCTAACCCCACCACTTCAAAAACTAGGAAAACTATAACTTACCCAATACTTTACTCGCAATTTTCCACTATAGTCTTGATTACTGATACTTTGTCGACACAACTTTGTTTTGACCAGCAACAATTTTCATTAAAAAGTATCACTCTAGTAAGCTCTAGAGGATAGAAATTTCATATAGATTTTGTAAAAGCCCTAATCGGATCATTGATCTAGTCGATCCAACATGGATTGACTTGCCTATTCCTATGAAGGATCCATGAGTGAGATCGAAATGACTTTTATTCCATCCCCTAACGTATCCGTATGTGGAGGTTTAAGTCGAAACATACACCATTCCTAATGGACCAAGTTGTTGTTTGAACTACAACATCGAAGCATCCATTGATAGAAGTATCGAGATTAGTCAAGTCTGCCCAGGTAAGAAGATTTCCTATGTCCTTCGGGTAGTCTTGAAAAACCAACCACGAAGAGACCAAATACCATAACGATTCAGCGATGATGCAATCAAGAAACAAGTGTTGTGATGTTTCTATACCCTCATCAAATATTGGGCATCGAACGAGGTCTAAGTTTATACTACGTGCATCGAGATTGAATTTAGTGGGAAGACAATCGATAGCAAAACGCCAAAAATGGATGTTTATTTTAATGGCAGAGGTTTCTGTTCCATTGAATTTCAACAGCAGCCGATCCCATGGGTGGATCATCGATAAGTCTTCTCAGTAGGTATACATGATAAGTTCTGGTGTTATTTAATGTGCAACACCATCGGTCTGGAAGAACAGATGGTAACTTTTGATGACACGAGTAGTGGGAGACATGGTCAGCACAAAATATAGTACACACTTAACCATATATTCAAGCCTCTATCTCAAACTCCTAACATCAATTACAGTACACTGTAATTGCTCCTAAGTTGGAGGAAACTAGGTGTCCTAACATGCGTTAACTCAATGAATTAAAGTAATTGGTGAAGAATAATGTAGTTAACATTATTGCCCATGTTAATAATAAATAAACTGAATAGACCAGCATTAAGGCAATGAGTGGCCTGCATAATTATGAACTCCTTAGTACCTTGCACTAGTTAGTACATTTAGCGAGACAGCAAATAACCACTGATATAGTGATATGTAATTGAAAGATCATTGTACTGACAGCATGGATTCATAGAATACAGACAAATATTAGTCATCTTAGGATGCAAATTAAGTTTTATCACTGCATTGTATTACAGCTAACACTATACATGAACAAATTATTGATCAAATTTAGGATGCAAAACAAGTTTGATCACCGCATCAAATTACAACGAACAGAAAGAATACTATAGTAAACATAAGTGATAGTAAGTAGCTATTCTATGAAATCCTACCGTATCAAATTGCATATACTTAAGGTTTGGCTTTTCATAGTAACAGCAATTCAACTTGACATTACCAGCCAAAATTGCATATCTCAAGCAATGTAAGTATGTAACGAAATTGACCAATCAAAGGGCATAAAGCAATATTTGATAGCGGACTAACCAGTAATTAAGATTTCTCCAGAAGAAGCTCTACTTGCTCCCAAAGCTCAAGGGACAAACTAGCAATGACCTTCAGATTTTATGTACGCTTATCCCTATAAAACCAACAGAATTATCCGAAAGAAGTCGTGGGCCAAGTAAAAAAAGTTCAAAAGCCCCAAATAAACTAATCAAGGCATGCAACAAACATATATAGAAATTCCTATTTAAGTTAGTTCCTCTTGATATATAGGAGCCCAACCACCTTAAGTTAGTGCCTCTTGATATATAGCCCAACACAGATTTTATGTATATACCAAGTACTAACCTGCATAAAAATTCCTTTTTAAGCTAGTGCCTCTTGATATATAGAAGCCCAACCACTTTACAAGATTTTGTTGCATGCATCTTGGTCATTTGCCCATAAAGCCGCAAATGCGAACCATCCTCAATCTTGGATGTCCATCTGTTTTCCATCTTATTAATCAGAATATTGGAGAGTAGATTAAATGAGTACCAAAGATATAACTATGATTTGTACATCCATGTTTAATAGTATCATATATTGCATCACAACATAGATTTATACAACAAATTACAATTTCTATCAATGTATGACTAACTGTTTATACCTGAAAAAGAGCTGCTACTTCAACATATGCCCTAGGTGTGATGCATACATTGCTTAAATTAGATCATTTCTACGAAGAAAAATAAGAACTTTTTTTTACTTGTCTTTCTGGAAAGCTAAAATTAAGCAGACCCATATTGATTTTTAGATATATTTATAATCCAAATTAGTCAAAAATTAGAAACAAGGTAAGGTAGTTAAATCAAATACTAGTAAAAAATTGGAAGAAATGGGGAAATTTTATTAGAAAATTTGCAACTTTTTTTCTATATTAAAGGGTATAATTGCACTTGAGATGAAGAAATAATGAGAAGTAGTATAGCTAGTACCTTGTTATTAATTTCAAGAAAAAACCCTCTGATCTTCTTGCTCCAGATCAAGAACAAGTACATGATTTCAAACTCCAAAGTCCAACTTGAATATTATAATAATAATTACCTTTGGATAAAAGGAAAACATAATAAATAAAAAGTACAAAATTAACAAAAGGTACATAAAAACATTACTCCTCTACCTGTTGTATCCATGATCATCTTCTTCATTTTGAATCTGATTTACCCTAACCAAAAAAGTTTTAACAAAAAAAGGGATGCAATGTATATAGAAAGATAAAAAGAAACCAAATAGGGATATGTGATTAGTCATCAAAACTTCAGCTTTTATGGTATGTGTATCATTAAATATGTGTCCAGGTGTCCACTCCTTTTTTCTGCAGTTTCTTTCTTATCCAAAACAGTATATATATATATAACACATAAAATATGGTCGTAAAAATTAAAAACACATAAAATAGTATGAAACACAACCAAATTAAAATATGTTACAACATGAAGATGGTATAGAGTAGTTGACAGCAAGAGAAGTGAGCACATGCATCAAATATATAGTCTTTCTACACATATTGCTTGCATATGCTCACTCTCTTCTGTCAACATCTTTTTTTCTTCATGAACAACCTCCTCTACATCCTGTGATTAAAAAAANAAAAAAAAAAGTCAAGATTAGGTACACATATCTAAAACCATAAAAAGTCACATTTTTTATATAAAAAGAAATATACCCATCATGAAAAATGAATACAAAGTGCTTTAAGTTGCTACTATAAGAGCCCTTAATAAAGATTGCAACTTAACATTAACGAACCAAAACAAACCCAAAAACGAAGCATACCCAGTAAAAAAAGAAATAGACCCATAAAGATTGCAACTTAACATTAAAGAACCAAAACAAATCCAAAAAACCAATAAAAGAAGCATGCCCACTAAAAAAAGAAACATACCCATTAAAAAATATTGCAACTTGAGGTTTCTTGTCACAATTTATATATTCATTCATTCATCATTTTTCATAAACTCAGATATACACGGCGTGGCCAAAGGGAAAGGGATAACGTAAGGTGAAGGAGGGAGAGACAAGAGCAATAAAACACACAATGACAACATGTAATGTTTACATATTCATAGTATTAACGTGAGCAAAATAAATATAGGTAAGTAACTAGTTAAATATTATAGGAGTATTAAATATTTAGGATGAAAGTGATTGGGAAAACAAGAAATTGTTGTCGAAATCAGATTGGTAAGGAAAATGATAAGAAAATGACAATGAAGGTGAAACCGGAGGTGGGGGGATCACTTGGGGCCCGAGGCTGTGCTGTCGCCGGGGAGTTGGCCCTCTAAGACTTTGCATCATTCGAGGACGACCACATTTGGTTCCCTTTTGCTTATTGGTGCGTACTCGCTATCCACTAAAAAATCATGTGACGTATGTATGCGTACTTAAAGTTTTAATAGTGTGATTATAGGGATGATGATCTCCGATGGAAGAATTAAATCCTTACACTATGTTAGTGGAAAAAAAAAATATATAAGAGCATTGGGTATCGTCAAGCCGTCGCGCTCGTGCCGTGGGCAAAAAGTGCTGCCACGTCAGCAAAAATCTCAACGGCACCACATTTCAGAGGTATCCGTTGGCACCAGAATTTCTGGTGCCGTCGGCCATTTTTTTCTTTTTTTTTTTTTTTTTTTTTTTTTTTTTTTTTTACAAAAATTAAAATATACACAATATAAACTTAAATAAACTTCATTAATATTAAAAATACACATTACATATTAAAAAACACACATTAAACTAATAAACGGAAATTAAAACCCATAAGAAGTACTACGATTAAACTAAACTACGAATCAATAAAACGAATCATCCGACACATAGCTCTCGTGACTCGAAGCACTCGAATCGTCCTCACTCGTTGGCACACTGTCTATTCCATTTTCTATTCGCCATGCACAACGAGCGTTTCTCCGAGCCTGTTTAGCTCTTAAGTACTCCTCACGAGCTCTTCTCTCATGTTCTTCCACTGCTTCAGCACATAACACTTCTTGCATATCTTGCTCATACAGTTCTTCAGCAGTCAACGCACATGCATTGGGTTGGTTTTTGGTGGATAGTTTGCCGGTGGATTGTTCACCGGTTGATCGGGTTGTTGTTGGAATACCGGAAATATGACTTCCGGTGGAGTGTTCACCGGTTCATTTGCTGGAAATTGCTGGGAGAAGTCGTGTTTTTCTTAATTGTTGAGAGAAGTCACGGTGACTTGGGAATTGTTGCGAGAAGTCACGGTGAGTTGGGAATTGTTGGGAGAAGTCTTTGCGAGACATTGTTTGAGAATTATGTGTGAGAATTATGTGTTAATTGTGTCAGAATTACTTGTGAATTGTGTGAGCAATAATGAGCTGTGGATGGGTGTTAAATAAGCTCATAAATCCCGCCCATTGATTTGAACTTGAAATTCAAAAAAATCCCGCCCACCCACTTTTGAATTTTAAATGTTTAAAACAATCTCGCCCATGTATTTGAATTTTAAATGTTCAAAATAATCCCGCCCATGTATTTGAATTTTAAACGTTTATACACCCCTATATAAAGCATACATTATCATACCATTTTACATACACTTCACTTTCTAAAGCATACACTTCACTTCTAAATCATTTCACAATGAATAATCGTTGGTCAATGGAAGAAGAAAGCTTGCTAAAAAAAATTGGAAGAAGAAAGCTTGCTAGGTAACGTATGGCTTCAAGTTCACGAATCTAGAGACCTTGTGAACCAACGTTCTTTCTGGAATGATGTTACACAAAGGTTCAACGATCAGACTAACAGTCAGCACCGTAATAAAAATAGTATTACGGGTCAATAGAAAAGAATCAACCTTGAATGTGTTAGGTATAATGCTATTTACAAAGAGTTGGTGCGTACAAGTGAAGACCCTTGTCATCTCAGCAATGCAAACCGAATTTATTATGAACGCTATGGGAGAGGGATATACTATCAACATGTGTGGTTCATTCTGAGAAACACACATCCATGGGAAGCACACCAGTTGTAATGGTGTTTTATGTTATGTATTTCCGTATCATGTTTTATGTCATGTGTTGTCATGTAATGTTTGCGTTTAATTTTTAGTTGTTTAATTCCGCATCGTTTCGTTTATGTAACGTTTACGTTTTATTAATGAAATTAATGTTTTATTAAGTTTTTAGTTAATTTTTTTTTGAAATCTAGAAAAGAACGGATATATATCCTTTTGTACCATGCTCCATTTAAAAAAAAACTAGCTGTTGCCCTTTGCCAAGAAGAAAAGAAAAAAAATACGATGGCGCTGAGCGGTTGGGACGGCGCGAGGCCCGACGGCGCCACCTCCGGTACGGTGCGCCATCGGGTTTCGTTGGATGGTGGTGATGGCGCCACCCTCCACGCCACGATACCTCCCGCTCTAAGGGTGGTGGCAATGGGGGAGGTATGGGCCGACGGTATGCCCATATCGGCGGTGAACACCGACGCCACCCTAGGGTATGGGCTAGCGGTATCATTCAGCGGCAATTGATGCCTCGGAGGTATGAAGAGGAAAGTTGCAAAATATGACCGTTGGAAACATGTTTTTGAACGTTGGGCACTAGGAAAAAAAATCCTATATATACTTAATCAATTCACATATTTAACACAAAGTTTTAACACAAACAATACAATTCACATATTTAACCAATTCACATATTTACAATGGTTTTATCCTCTTCTTCTTCGTCCGACTCGATATTTATTCCGGAGGAATCGTCCGAACTATGGTTATCCGGTAGTACCCTATCAACCTTTTTAGCCGTGTACGATTCAATTGAAGACACAGCAAGCTCTACCGAAACTCCGGAGTATGAAAATAGAAAATAAAAAAATAAAATTAGTTGTTGGGTTGGGAGGTATGAAAAAAGCAATGTTGCAAAAATCGGTCGAATCGGCCGATTAATTGCCGATTAATCGGTAATCGGTCATACACCTTGTTGATTTTTGAAAATCAGTGAAAAAATCGGCCACTAATCAGTCAAAAATCGGCCGAATCGGTCAGCTTTAAGAAAATAAAAATTTAGACATTCTACTTAATTTGGGATCGTTTATTTCACTTATAAAGCACAATGGGCCTCATAATCATAATTGGAGCCTTTTATTGAGGTTTGGAAACATAGTAGGCTTGAAATCAGTTAAGATCTTTAGTTTGCTCTCCAGAAATACCCAAAACTTGCAGGAAATGCCAATCCGATTAATCACCGATTAATCCCGCCTTGACCGATTAATCACTGCAGGGTGGTCGACCGCCCGACTACCGATTCACGATTTTTGCAACATTGGAAAAAAGTATGGTTGCCACTAAAAAAGGGTTGGGAGGTATGAAAAATGTATGAATGAGGTGGAATGATAGTATTGGTGGGTTGGGAGGTATGGGAATTTTTTGGAGGCATGATTGCCACCACCCTAATGTGATTTCGTTAAAAAATTGTTATTTCAATGTATGCATTAAATGTTGTACACTAAACTTTATTTAATAGTTTTATTTACTTGAAAAGTAAATAATATTACACTGTGTTAAAAGAATACGTGCGCAAAACGACGGTGCATAACGGCAAATAATTATACTTGTGAAATCTTTATTCTAGTTCGACATTGGATGCAAAGCGTGTGTCTTTTTAAAATACAAAGCGTGTATTTTTAAAATTAATATAGTTTGTGTCTTTGAAAGGTTGCCAAATTTAGAATTGATTAAGAAAAGAAATAATTTAAATTGCCAAGTTTTTAAAAAGTTGTTAAGTTAAAGCGGTTTGCTTCTTACATTACTCGGGTTGGGTTTACTCATAGTCGTTGTGACTCATCATTATTTATGTATAGACATGGGACGGACACTGCTTATCTGTTATTGTATGTTGATGATATTGTTCTCACTGCTTCGTCTGAGCTTTTGTTAAAGCGGATTATTACTTCTCTACATCAGGAGTTTCTATGACGGATTTGGGTTCACTTAACTATTTTTTAGGGGTCTCTGTTACACATGATTCTACAAGGATGTTCTTATCTCAACGTAAGTATGATACTGAGATTCTAGAGCGGGCTTATATGGTTGGTTGTAAATCCAGTAGGACTTCTGCTGATACTGAATCTAAACTGGGTGATGATGGTGATCCGGTTTATGATCCTACGTTATATCAGAGTCTTGAAAGTTCTCTCTAATATCTCACTTTTACTAGACCTGATATTTCTTATGCAGTACAACAGGTTTGTCTTTATATGCATGATCCTCGGGAGCCTCATTTATCGGCTTTTAAGCGGACTTTGCGGTATGTTCGGGGTACTTTAGACTAGGGTTACAGTTGTTTTCATCTTCTACTTCCTCATTGGTTGTAACACCCCTTTAACAAGACGACCAAAAACGTGGAAATTTTTCTCCAAAAGTAAGCCCAAAAACCGACACACTGACACTCTTTTACAATTTGACAAAAATCTATAACCATCTAGACTTTAAGACTATTTTTAAATGAAACTAGACTCAATTAGCTTTAAAATGACGGGTGGCACGACTCGTGACGACTTACGGTTTAAAAGATATGATTTTTCAAAAATCTATCAAATCTGAAAATTTGTCCCAACCGCGGGTTGGGTTTCCCAACCACCCCGGCTGAACCTTTCTGATCAAATAACTTCCTCCCAACTGCAGGTTAGGGTTCCAACCGCCGGTTGGGGGCCTGAATCCATCGTTTTGACATCTTTTTACGATATACCACTTACACCACTTCCATATTACATCAAAACTTCCAGAAATCATTAAAATAATGTAAATAACATCTTTAATTATAAACTTGGTCATAACGACCTACGGAAACATGCTTTACAATGACGGGTTTTATGTTAATCACCCATATTGACCCATTCCACCATTAGGTGAAACTTACTAGGAAATCACACAAACTCAGATTCGACGACTTAAACATTCATATTAATAGATTAAGAATATGTACAAAGTTGCTTAACCCATGATACCACAAAATGGGTAAAAACGGGCTATTACCAAACACCCCTTAATGTTGAATTTCATCTTAAACCATACTCAAGCTTGACTACCCATTATCTACACATACTTATACCATGACCAAAACATGAACAAAGACCACCAAAAGACTACAACCATGGAAACAAGATTATACCAAGACAAAAGAGAACACGCGGGGCTTCCAACTTCACTTGCTTCGGTCCAAAAGACGGGCTTCTACTTACCTTCTATATCTACACTACTCGTCCTTCTAAGTCTACAAGCTAGACTTTATCCATACCCTTGCCTTCTCCACTTGAACTTACAAAATCATCGTTCACTACAACTGTAAGCAAAAACACTTGGTAAGTATATAAGGCATAACAATATCAACATTCATAAGATTAGTGATAGACACTAATCATAACTTTACTAGGAGCATAATAATATTATTACCACTTACCTTTACCAAGCAAGCAATAACATAATATTTACTTAACTAGCATTGGATCCAAGCTAAATATCATTTAACAAGCTCCATATACAAGATACCTTTACACATCATAAACATTAGCATATACAAGCATTAAACAAGTTACACCCATATACTTACCTCAATCCCACCAGCTCACTACATGATTTGCTAACATAATCTTCACTTGCTCCTATAATACAATTAACTCTAGTTAGGGACTAATCAACTAACAAGATTATCACTAATTACCTTTACCCATCATCCCCTTTCTTATAACCTTAACCCTAATCAATAGCTTAAGAAAAACACTTACTTGTGGTTGGGATTATCAAATGAGGCTTCCTAATGACTTAGTGACACTTCAAGATGATCAAATATAGCTTAGATGACAAAGTTGTGCTTCTCTTCTTTCCCTCCAATATAAAACGCACCACACACACACTCTTGACACTTCTTTATTTTTGTTACAAGTTCTAGATATCTATAAAATTGAGATATTTAGATAAGTTAGGTGTAGGATTTTATTGTTGGCAAAAGTTAGTCCTCCATGTCTCATTTTCTCTAATTTAAAACCCCTTAGTTCCTAAATATTGACCAACTTGTACTAAACATATTCCATTACATTCTTTTAATACTTATATAACTTAGTAATATTACATTTCCGGGTTTCGGGTGTAATATTGGTTGCTTATTCGGATGCTGACTGAGCTGGTTGCCCTACTACTCAAAGATCGACTTCTGACTATTGTGTTTTTCTTGGCAACAACCTACTCTCATGGTCCTCTAAGCGTCAACCAACGCTTTCTTGTTCTAGTGCTGAGGCAGAGTATCGTGGTGTTGCCAATGTTGTTGTTGAGACTTGTTGGTTGTGGAACCTGCTACGTGAGCTGCATAACGCCTTTATCTTCCGCTACGCTTGTCTATTGTGATAATGTTAGTGCAGTATAGTTATCTACTAATCTGGTTCAGCATCAACGTATGAAGCATATCGAGATTGATATTCATTTTGTTCGGGATTTGGTTGTTGCTGGTCAAGTTAGAGTTCTTCATGTTACCTTACGTTATTAGTATGCGGATATTTTCACCAAAAAATCTTACCTTCGTCTTTGTTTAAGGAGTTTAGAACCAGTTTGAGTGTTCGGTGTTCTCCCGCTCAAACTGCGGGGGAGTGTTAGTCGTATTTTAGCATAGCCCATTTATAGTTTGTATGGGTTAAGGCCCGAGTATCTCTTGTTAGGGTTAGTAGTCTATATTTTGTATTTTACGGTTTATTAATGACATTATGAAACAGTTAATATCCTACAACTTTTACATTTACTTAAAACTTATGATCTCACCAAAATTATGTTGACCGTTTTAACATGTATTTCTTAGGTAATTGATTTATTTAGCAAGGATTGCATTGCCGCGACATTCACCGAGTCCTACCTCATAGCATCATATCATGAAGATTTCATTGTGTTGTCGTACATTCGATGTGAACATTTTGTCACTTTCTTTCGTGATATGTAACTTTAAAACTTGTTGTTGAACTTATGTTTTTCTAAACTAGAATGTACTTTTTTTTAAATGACTCATGTAGAGGTCGTTCTTTATTATCTTGTGCTTTGTACTATGACCGTCACGCCCCCGGTTACCTCTCCGTTGCGATTTTTTTGGGGTGTGACATCTGCACACTCCTACTAATTCATTCACGAAGTTATTGATTATGCCACATGATTTATGGGCTTTACATTAGGGCTGTAAACGAACTGAATGTTCAGTGAATATTTTATGAATCGTTCGGTAAAATATTCGTGTATGGTCCTTTATTTATTAAATGGACTAACATGAGCAATATTTTACATTCATATGATTAAATGAACAAACATAATACAAGTCACGTTTTTTCATTTATGTTCGTGAACGTCCAATCATGTGTTTATTAACGTTCGCTTATATTCATTTATTTGTAGATGTTTATATATCATAGCTTTTAATTGTATACTTTTAAAATTGGTTTGTTTAAAATAAACAACACTTATAAAACATATTATTATGCATAAATTAGTTAAGCTAATGTTTTTTTTTAAGTTCATTTATGTTCGATCGTTTATGTTCTTTTAGGGTTTGTTTAGTGTCTTAATGAACGAACATGAACAACTCATTTTCTTAATAAACGAACATGAACAAGAAAATTCGTCCGGATAAACGTTCATGTCTGTTTATTTGTCCGATTAAAATTAAACAAACGAACATGAACACGCTCCATTCATGTTCATCCAGTTCATTTACAGCCCTACTTTGCATCATGGGTTTGTTTGCCTTTTGGGCCAAAACTTTTGGACGAACATACTACTTTTATGCAGATTTCAGAATGTTATTGTCTCGCTCGAGTCAAGCTCGGCTTCTTTTACACCGTGTAGAGTTTTTATAAATTTCAACTATATCGAAATTTTAGGGCAAATGATTAAAAAAAGTATCATATACCACCAATTTCCTCTTGTGCATANATTTTTGCCCTTTGGGGAAAAAATTTTCTATTAGTTGAGAGGGCAAAAAATGTCCAAAAAATTCGCAAAATACCTTATAAAAGATGAATTTGAAAGAAAAGTACCCACAAAAGCAAAAAAATTTGTTCGCTACCCACAAGAAGAAATGGTGGCAAGTATCTTACTCTAATCATTTGCCCTAAATTCTATTGCACCCGGTTGTTCAATCATTCGATAACCACTGATCCTTTGATAAATGATTTCCGAATCATGGCCATATGTTTAGGCACAGAACTTTAGGCACTAATTATCTATGTTAGGATAATCTGGTGGTGAGTGGTGTAAATACAAGAGATTAAAAGAGCAGTTAAATGAAGAAAATTAGTTGGTGTGAATGGGCGTGACATGTATAGGTAGTAACTATAAGTCAGTATAACTAATTTAGAGCTAAAAATAAAATTTAGACATTTGGCTCAATAAGATGTTAGCTCGAACTAATTTAACATTTTGCCCCTCACCCGTTGGAACTAGTGAGGGAAGTTGTGAACCAGCTTTTTGGAGGATCATTTGCTGGTTCACTATACTAAACTCACTTGATTTGAATGTCTGGCGCCAACTCTCGCGTTATTGAAGTATATTTGGGATCCCAAATATCTGCTTCGTAATAGCATCACTCACTTACATCTAGGTGAATATCATGTTTGGACCTTTTACTTTTTATATGTGGGTCGCCGGGTCCAAGGCTTTACTCATTTCTACTGTCTGATTATGAGGTTTCCCTGGTAAGAACTTATTCTTCAACCACCTGGAAAAATCATTGAAAAGTAAATGGATCACAAGAGCATGGGAAAAGCTGATACAATACCTTGTAAATTGATAATCCGAATTTACATGTCAGAAAGCAAAGAAAAAACTGAATCCAACCATTCCAACATAAGTATCACAAAGTTTGAGATTTAAAAACTGAGCTAATAGAGTAATAGGGAAGGAATTGTATAAGGAAATAGAACAGGAAATAGAACTTGAGAAAACAATACAAAAATACAATATCTATATATATATATACAATATATATATATATATATATATATATACTATATATATATATGGAGCTAAAGTCAGAAACTCACTGGACTACACTATAAATTATTCATTTGACACTTGACGGCAAGACTAATAGAACTTGAGAAAACAATACAAAAATACACATATCTATATATATAATTCAATATTATATATATATATATATATATATATATATATATATATATATATATATATATATATATATATATATATATATTGAGCTAATAGTAGAAACTCACTGATACATCTATAAATTATCATTTAGACACTTGAACGGCAGATAGTTATAAACAATGACAGATGACAGCAAGCTAAGAAGTTAGATCCTTTTCTATCGTGTGTATACATCTCATTTAAGGAAAAAGAAATACAAAATGTGAAACAAAGCAACTAGCCGTTCACATTTACTGTATACACCTTGAGTTGGGACTCCCTTCCATTTAATAGAGGGAGATGCACGCACCTATGAATTTTGATGAATCCAAGCCAAAGTAAGGTGCCAATGTTGTGCCCTGACGGGCATTGGGCATAGTATCAGACACCTAGTAATTTAGAATATTCTTAGAGAATGTGTTCATACCAAATCTAAAGTTGAACAAATTGGGATCTGACATTCTATTATACCCTGCCCTATTCAAGATTACACCATCGTTACGGCTGATGCCTTCTAGGCTTCTACGTTGTCTAGCCTCTGCTACAATTTTTTTTGAACAGCAAGAATATTATCCGCATTAAATAGGAAATGGACAACTCAATAACACGCCCTATAGTGCAGCAGCTCTAAGCAGGAGTACCACATGAAAACTATACAGATTTAATTAAAAAAAATTGAAGAAGAAGAAGCCCCCAACCGATCACTAGTTTCCACTGCATGCATTTGTGTTTTCCTTACAAATCTTGTAGCTTTGGCTTCCCATGTTACATGACTGCATAAGCATCTTAAACTATACTACACGTTCCTTCAAGGCCTAAAAGACTACATGTATCATGAAGCTTTTACTAATACAAGAGAAAGTTAATACATTACAAAAAGACCACTATTTTATAGTATCCCATCAAAAAGGCACTGTATGTGCCAAATTAGTGTATGGATTGCAATTGTCTATCAATCTATCATACCTTTCTTTTCAGCTACAAGGTTGCAAACAACCAGCAAAGATACATGCCTCCAAACCAATCTAAAAAGGAACCCGAACACAACCATATGAGACGGCTGAAATTCAAAGGGAAAAATCTTTATTAATGTACTATACTTGCCACAAATATCACTTTTGCGTAGTGAACAAAAAAAATAGCTTTTCTGTACACTAAAGTTGACACTTTTGTCTTTTTTTGTGTAATAAGGATAAAAAAAATTTCTGTGATGACTATTATACCCTTGAATTTTTGAAAATTGCATCCAATGTCCTTTGGCTAAATTACATAAATGGTCCCTGTTGTTTAGAGAAAAGTATTTTTTTTTCAAATAAATTTTTTTTCGAAAATAATTTTTTTTCAAAAATAATTTTTTTTAAAATATTTTTTTCCCGAAAATATTTTCCTTCGAAAATATTTTTTTTCCAAAATATTTTTTTTTCAAAAGTATTTTTATTTTCGAAAATACATTTTTTTCAAAATTTTTTTTTTCGAAAATATTTTTTTTCCGATAATAATTTTTTTTTTAAATATTTTTATTTTCGAAAATATGTTTTTTCGAAAATATTTTTTTCCAAAAATATTTTTTTTTCGAAAATATTAAAAAAAAAAGAATTTAAAAAAAAATTGAGAAAAAAAGGAATTTAGAAAGAAAAAAAGGGGGACGGTGGACGCAATTTTCTTTAAACAACAGGGACCATTTATGTAATTTAGCCTAAGGACGGTGGATGCAATTTTCGCAAACCCACAGGGACTATTTTTGTAATTTGAAAGGGTAAAATAGTCATAATACACAAAGAAAGACAAAAGTGTGAACTTTAGTGTACAGAAAAGCTATTTTTTTTTGTTTACTACGCGGAAGTGATATTTGTGGCAAGTATATTACATTAATAAAGATTTTTCCCAAATTCAAACGACACCTATAAAAAGACTATACCTAAAAATAACACCAGACTAACCAAATAAGACCTGGAAAATACACGACTCCACAGAAAAAAAAAATTACAATGGTCTATCATATCTAGACTCGCAAAGCCAATGTTAACACTAAACACACAGATCCCAAAAATAGGAGTCTTCAAGCATTGAGGCTCACAAATTTGCACCATATAGAGCAAATGAGTTTATTTAGTACAGTGATTTAGCTCAAACAATTCGAATTTGGCAAATGATGGGCTAATGGTTAAATGGTATCTAAATAATTCTACATACTAAGCCCATAATTTCATGTTTAATTATCTTTCTTTTTCAAGTGATTTAGCTCAAACAATTCGAATTTGGCAAATGATGGGCTAATGGTTAAATGGTATCTAAATAATTCTACATACTAAGCCCATAATTTCATGTTTAATTATCTTTCTTTTTCAAAATATTAATTCTTCATACTGTCAAAACTCAAAGTAAAAGTACAGAAAAGAACATTAAGCCTCTTGCCTTCTACAGCAAACATTTGTCTAAGGAATAAACTGGCTACATAAAGGTGAATCAAGATATAAGAAAGTGGAGTCGAAATACCAGACATGAAAAGCATCACTAACTTTAGTGAGTTCCATAATCTCCTTTCACTACATCCCGGCATTAAAGTTTTTAAGTTTCCATGTACTTGAATAGCAATGATGTTGGAAAAGGTCTAGGTGTATACCAAATGTATAATAGGAAAATGAATACATCCTAATGGTCTCTTTATTAGCAAATTATATCCCATTTTTACAAACCTCAGCACATGAAATAACACCTATAACTTTAAACACTGGACATGGACTCAGCAGATAATGGACTTCCATTTACACATGTAGAACAAAATTACCCTAAAAATGTAGAGCACGAACAATGGCATCAGGTTCAAGGTAATTAAGTACTAAAAACATTTGATTATGTATCAAGGGTCCTTTTATTAGCAAATTATATCCCATTTTTACAAACCTCAGCACATGAAATAACACCTATAACTTTAAACACCGGACATGGACTGAGCAGATAATGGACTTCTACTCACATATAGAACAAAATTACCCTAAAAATGTTGAGCACAAACAATGGCATCGGGTTCAAGGTAATTAAGTACTAAAAACATTTGATTATGTGTCAATAAGTTTATACATTTTGTACCTGTATTTTCTTAGAAATGCTGTTATATGTGCCCAGAATGTCCTATTTCCAGTCAAGGATAATAAAGCTGACATATTTACAGCATCTGGAAAATGACAATAGAGACTGTTGATTTTGATATATGATCAAGTAAAACCCGAATAATTCAAAAGACATTTGATTATGTACCAGGTTCAAGGAAATTAAGTACTAAAAACATTTGATTATGTATCAATAAGTGTATACATTTTTGTACCTGTATTTTCTTAGAAATGCTGTTATATGTGCCCAGAATGTCCTATTTCCAGTCAAGGATAATAAAGCTGACATATTTACAGCATCTGAAAAATGGCAATAGAGACTGTTGATTTTGATATATGATCAAGTAAAACCCCAATAATTCAAAAGAAGAAAATACTTCCACTAAAATCATGTCAAAAGACAACAGGAAGAACAGGTTCGCAGAGTCTCGTTTCTGCAACATAATATAACTACCTTAAATTATATTCTTAATAGAGTATTCCATAATATGTGGTTACTAAGAGCGATCATTTCCATGCTATATATCAAATAATGATAGCAATTAAAGAGCATTGATAGATGCATATTTAGAGCCATTGATGAGTGCAACAATAAATGTGACAAAGCTTGATGCGCGATATTGGACAGGATAGTGAAGATCTTACTGACCATGAAATAACGTTAGATCATGTGGATCAAAAACATTTGTGAAGAGTTAAAACATGAAGTCATAGAAGTTATGAGTTACTGGATAACTTACTGCTTATGATGAAAATGGTTACATTCGATTACAATGTGTGATGAGCAAATATGAACTTCTGAATTTTTAGAGGTGTGTAATTGATGTTTCATCAATTGTATTGTATACACTGAAAGTTGACCGCTTAATGAACCTGAATGACGATCCACTTAGTTAACTGATAAAGTGCTGCACTTTTCTATAATAACTTCTATAAACCAGAATCCATGGCTCGTAAAGTATATATTGGACCACATTATCGGTTATAAATAGGACCACATTACCTCTATTGAATCCTTTGTAAGATTGAGACTTGTGGTTAATGAATGATAGTAAGACTTGTACAGCAACGATGATCTTGTGAGTACTAAACACTATACAAAATATTATGCTTTCATTTCAATAATTTTCAATATATAAGTTCAAAGTGAAAATAAGGATTGGGCTAGCTGATTTCACAGAGGCTGGCTTATCAAGGCAGGCAACACGTCCTAAGGTTAATAAAGGATTTTTTTGACTGATTGTTCAGTGCTGGAAAAAAGTAAATGTGATTTCAGAAGAATTAGGTACTTATCAATCTCAAGTTATATGACCTAAACATGAGCTCCTAATATCAAGAAAAGAACCAACTGTATGGAAGAACAAAACAGTCACAGGAACTGTAATGAGGAGGAGACACACATAAGCTTAACAAAGAGTCCAGTAACTAGAAAAATTGAACATGATAGTGAATCTATTGATGGTTTATCAATTCTATACTTGGATATTTTGCATGTATCGTCTTATTGATTAGGAGTTTTGGTACCTTGGTCTAAAATGTCAAACTAAATTGTTTTCAAAAAAATTATATATGTAATACTTAGTCTAAGTTGTAAAAAACCAAGAGCAGTCGTTCCATTTCTAAAGATCTACTTCAAATGCATCCTGCTGCTTCTATCATTGCCTTTTAACACTGTTACTCCTACTTGCTTTCACGAAATCATCATTAAAAAACATTTGCATTCCCTGAAGAGGCTCTTGAGTGCCTTTTGAACTGTATATCAGTCATAGTACACACATTAAACATAAGATTGTATACGACTCAAAAGATCAGAATTTTTTATGGTAAACACTTTATCAAATGCCAAATTGTCCAATTACTGTGAAATATAAAGCTATAATTAGTGCGGAAGGTACAATAATTATTAAAGATGGCATCATGGCAAGTATTTGAGCAATAGAAAATTGTTGGCACTTTGACCTCATAAAAGCATTATGAATAATGGTAACTCTAACCCCACCACTTCAAAAAGTAGGAAAACAATAATATACCTAATACTTAACTCGCAATTTCCCACTAAAGTCTTGGTGACTGATACTTTGTTGACACAATTTTGTTTTGAACAGCAGCAATTTTCATTAAAAAGTTATCTCTCTAGTAAGGATCTAGAGGATATAAATTTCATATAGATTTTGTACAATCCCTTATCGGATCATAGATTCAGTCGATCCAACATGGATTGACTTGCCTATTCCTATGAAGTATCCATGAGTGAGATCGAAAAAGACTTTTATAGCATCCCCTAATGTATCCTTATGTGGAAGTTTTAAGTCGAAACATACACCATTCCTAATGGACCAAGTTGTTGTTTGTACTACAACATCGAAGCATGCGTTGATAGAAGTCGAGTTTAGTCTAGTCTGCTCAGGTAAGAAGATTTCCATGACCTTGGGATAGCCTTGAATAGCCCACCATGAAGAGACCATAGACAATAACGATTTAGCGATGATGCAATCTAGAAACAAGTTTTGTGATGTTTCTATATCCTCATCACAGATCGGGCATCGAACGGTGTCTAAGTCTATACCGTGTGCATCGAGATTGAATTTAGTGGGAAGACGATCGATAGCGAAATGCCAAGAATGGATGTTTANGGATAGCCCGGAGTTGGCGCAGGTGGACCCCCATGGCCACAAGGGGATTTTTTCTCCCTGTTGGATTCGAACCCTTAACCTCCTCTTTGGAAAGGCTGGTATTATTGGGGCACCCCTTGTGGTTTGTACATGGTATGTTTTGGTGTAATTTAAGGTGCAATCCCATCGGTCTGGAAGAACAGATGGTACAATTATTGGGAGACATGCTCAGCCCAAAGTATAGTACACACTTAACCATATATTCAAGCTTATATTGCAAACTCCTAAAATCATTTATGGTATACTGTTAATTGCTCCTAAGTTGGAGGGAAACTAGGTAGGTGTCCTGACATGCGTTAACTCAATGAATAAGAGGGAAATTGGTGAAGAATAATGTAGTTAACATTATTGCCCATGTTAATAATAAATAAACTGAATAGACCAGCATTAAGGCATTGAATATGGCCTGCATAGTTATGAAATCCTTAGTACCTTGCACTAGTTAGTACTTTAGATAGACAGCAAATAACCACTGATATGTAATTTAAAGATCATTGTACTGACAGCATAGATTCATAAAATATAGACAAACAACTTATTAGTCATCTTAGGATGCAAATTAAGTTTGATCACTGCATTATATTACAGCAAATGCTATACGTGAACAAATTATTGATCAATTTAGGATACAAAATAAGTTTGGTCACCACATCAAATTACAACGAACAGATAGAATACTATAGTAAACATAAGTGATCTTAAGTAGCTATTCTATGACATTTTACCATATCAAATTGCGTATACATAAGGTTTGGCTTTTCACAGTAACAGCAATTCAACTTGACATTACCAACCAAACTTGCACATCTCAATCAATGTAAGTATGTGACGAAATTGACCAACCAAAGGGAATAAAGCAATAATAAATGGGCAAATACAATATTAAAGCACTATACTTGCCAAGAAAATCACTTTTGGGTATCGAACAATTTTTTTTCCTCATTTGGGTACTAAACTTTCATTTTTTGGCCTCTTTGAGGCACTTTGTGACATTTTTGCCCCTGGATTGTTAATAATTTGAGGGGCAAACACGTCACAAAGTGCCTCAAAGAGGCCAAAAAATGAAAGTTCAGTACCCAAATGAGGAAAAAAATTTGTCCGATACCCAAAAGTGTATTTTAGGACAAGTATGATACTTTTTAATGGTATTTGCCATATTAAATAGCGGACTAACCAGTAATTAAGATTTCTCCAGAAGAAGCTTTACTTGCTCCCAAAGCACAAGCTGGGCAAACTAGCAATGATCTTCAGAATTTTATGTATGCTTAACCCTAAATCCCTATAAAACCAATAGAATTATCAGAAATAAGTCGTTGTGAAGTTAAAAAATTCAAAAAGCCCCAAATAAAACTAATCAAGGCAACACACATATACCCGGTATAGCACTAACCTGCATAAAAATTCCTCTTTAAGTTAGTTCCTCTTGATATATAAGCCCAACCACTTTACAAGATTTTGTTGCGTGCTTCTTGGTCATTTGCCCACTATGCTGCAAATGCAAACCATCCTCAATCTTGGATGCCCGTCTGTTTTCCTTCTTATTAATCAGAATTCCGAAGATATTGAAGAGATTAAATGAGTACCAAAGATATAACTATGATTTGTACATCCATGTTTAATAGTATCATATATCACAACATAGATATATACAACAAATTACAATTTCTATCAATGTATGACTGAAGAGTTTATACCTGCAAAAGAGCTGCTATTTTAAAATAAGCCCTAGATATGATGCATACAATGCTTAAATAAGATCATTTCTTTGAAGAAAAATGAAAACTTTTTTTACTTGTCTTTCTGGAAAGCCAAAATTAAGCAAATCCACATTGATTTTAAGGCATATTAATAATCGATATTAGTAAAAAAATAGAAACGAGGCAGTTAAATTAAATAAAAAAATTGGGAGAAATGGGGAAATTTTATTAAAAGTTTGTAACTTTTTTTCTTTTAGGAAGATAAATAAAAGGGTAAAATTGCAGTTGAGATGAGGAAATAATGAGAAGTAGTGTAGCTAGTACCTTGTTAATGATTTCAAGAAAAAAAACCCTCTGATCTTCTTGCTCCAGATCAAGAAGTACATGATTTCAAACTCCAAAGTCCAACTTGAATATTATAATAATAATTACCTATGGATAAAAGGAAAACATATTAAATAAAAAATAAATCAATCATCATAAATAGTACAAAATTAACAAAAGGTACATAAAAACATTACCCCTCTACCTATTGTATCCAAGATCATCTTCTTCATTTTGAATCTAATTTAACCTAACCAAAAAAAAAAATAGGGAGAGGGGATATATATATGCCTACAATATATGAAAAATTAATAAGAAACCAAATAGTGGATAGTTGATTAGTCATCAAAACTTGCAGCTTTTATGTCATGTGTATCCATTAAATATGTGTCCAGGTGCCCCTCTACTGCACCAAAAAGAATTAGATATGTGTCCAGGTGTCCACTCCTTTTCTCTACAGCTTCTTTATTATCCAATCCAATCCAATCCAATAACAGTATATAAAACACATAAAATATCGTCATAAAAACACATAAAATAGTATGAAACACAACCAACAAAATTAGCATGAAGATGGTGAGAGTAGTTGACAGCAAGAGAAGTGAGCACATGCATCAAGTATATAGTCTTTCTACACATATTGCTTGCATATGCTCACTCTCTTCTGTCAACTTCTTTTTTTCTTCATGAACAACCTTCTCCATACATCCTGTGATTTAATAAAGACACAAGATTAGTTGCACATATCTAAAACCATAAAAAGTCACATTTCTTTATTTAAAAAGAAATATACCCATCATGAAAAATGAATGTAAAGTGCTTTACTATTATAAGAAGTAGCAACTTAACATTAAAGAACCAAAACAAGTCAAAAAAAGAAGCATGCCCACTAAAAAAAGAAACATACCCATTAAAAAAGATTGCAACTTGAGGTTTCTCGTCACCATTTATATATTCATTCATCCATCATTGTTCACAAACTCAGATATTTATACACGGCCAAACTGAGGTATTTAGTCATACGTTTGCAGCCTAACTGATAATATATCATATATGCTTAGCGAAAGTGAAAGGGATAATGTAAGGTGAAGGAGGGTGAGACAAGAACAATAAAACACACAACATGTAATGAAAGTGATTGGGAAAACAATAAATTGGTTGTCGAAATAAGATTGGTGGGAGTATGTTTTATGAAAATGACTGTGAAGGTGAGACACCGGAGGTGGGGGGATCACTGGGGGCCCCGAGGCTGTGCTGTCTCCGGCCGGGAACTTGGACTTTTAATACTTTGCATCATTCAAGGACAACCACAATTTTTGTTATTGGTTCGTACTAGCCATCCATTAAAAAACATGTGACGTATGTGTACTTAAAGTTTTAATAGTGTGATTATTTTTTAACCTTTTTAGCAAAAGATTATTGTATTGATAAATGATAAGTACATAATAGAAGATGTGAGATTACATCCTAAAATACACTTGTCGTCGACATAACATGAAATACCAACTAAAAGTGAACACTTGAGCGCTCCTTGAAGTCCGGAGCAACATTATCAAATTTGAAACTAACAAAGATTCTTGAAACAACGTGACCCGGAATTGCTGAAACAACTAGATTATATGGATGATAATGTAAGGTCATTAAATTATCCCGAGATCAACTAGGACGTCTCACGAGCCACTATAGTGCATCTTCCGTCCCAAATTATAAGTTCATTTTTATATTTCACAAAGCTTAAGAAAAGTGGGGCCCTTATAATACTAACCAATAAAAATTCATTCTCAACCACTTACAAGCATTCTCATTGGTTGAAACTAAAATTGGACATATAATTTGGGACAACCCAAATTGACAAAATGGACTTATAAAATGGGACGGATGGAGTAATATCATTCTTTTATTAGGTTGTCCTAAAAAATTATTCAATATTAGAAATAGATTTTAAAAGTATTTAAGTTTACCATATTACTTTTAATTAAAGTTCTTATTTACAAAATTAAATAAAAATCATTGATTAATTTTTAAATGGTAATTAAAACTATCTTTTGGTTGCTTTTGTATAAATCATAGCAGTAAGGGGCTTGGCAGCACCTTCGGGGAGACATGCGGGGTGACTTTTACCGAACGGGAACACCGCCGCCGCCCTTGCGGTGAGCCCAGCGGTGTTCACCGTTAGGGAAAGTTTACCGAGCGGTGTGGGGAAGAAAAGAGCCGTTGGGAAGGAGAAAAAGAGACGTTGGGAAGGAGAAAAAGAGCGGTGTGGGGAAGAAAAGGGTGAGGGGTGTGTTGCCAACAAAATTTGAGTGAGGGAAGGGAAAAGTGGGAGGATGATGTGGCATATGGGGATTGGGTGGATGTGAGGGAAGGGAAATGAGGTGAGGGGTGTGCTGCCAACCCCCTAATAAATGCTTTTTTTTTAACTCTGTGATTTTTTTCAGTAGACAATAATTTTGGGATAGAATGAGTATTAAACTATATGTAGTGGCAATTAAATTTTAGTGTCATTAAATCTGCTTTACGCCAGCATTAGTTCTTGTTTGGTCACCATATTGTAAACACAATATTGATAATGATAGAAATGAGATGAGAAATAGAGTTTGGTTGATTAGATCAAATAAGAAAGATAAAGTGCAAGAGTTTCCTTTAGATATTGAAATAACCAACTAGAAATATGAGATACAATGAGTCCTATTTATAGGTGAAGAGTAGGTCAACACTCCTCTCTTCCATCTTCTCTAAACGTGGGCTTCTAGGCCCATTGGACGCTTATTGGACTCTAAACGTTTAAACATAAGTAAACAAATATAATAGCAACCTATTACATATACTGAAATAACCGAGACTTGATAAATGTTGATAAACTTAGATCCTAACAATCTCCCCCTAAGGATCGGTTATGAAGGAGTGATATTCGTCACGGTCATTTGAGGTTGCTTGACGTCCTTGTCTTTCGACTTTAGAAGTAGACTTTCATAGCTTTAGACGTCTTCAAAAATATGATTAGTAGAAATGATTCATCGTTCTTTGTTCTTTATCTTTGATGATGTGATAGTGATCAATTGATGTCGTAATCTGCCATTCGTCACTCTCTTAGACTCCAGTGGATCTGCATCTTTCCGACATGCTCATACATCTTTGACGTTTGAAACTTTCATTCGTGTGTAAATCTCTTTTCATTGATGAAGATTCTTAGTGTTGACGTAGAATCCTTCTTTGAACGTTGCTTTGCTTTAGATCGTTGTCTTATCACTTTGTAGATTCTTTTGGCATGGAATCTATCTTTGACTTAAATGTTGCTTCGATCTTTCATGAGAGCTGTCATATTTGTTGAGATGCAAGTATGAGCATGTGGAAGCTGGTGTTCAGGATGATGGTTGTACCTGCATTGAAACAGTTAGCAATAATACATCCGGTACTTACAGGTTCGGAATTAGAATTTGTCAACAACATAGTGTGAAGACTCCTTCTAATCCTTACCAAGGCCGTTCCTAATCGGATACCCCCTAGAGGTCTTACACAGACATACATACGTACACCAACAATTAGGTGAGTCGCTGGAGATCACCCCACGACTATAGACCGTTTGGAACCATCGAACACACTAAGCGTAATCCACAAGGAATCACCGAAGTAACCTGCTGTCAGGGCTGTTTGATGTTGACCCTGGCAGGATTTCTGTTCAATCATTCGAGAAATACATAAGTAAATCCCTCATAAACGTTCAAGGCAGATTGCTAAGATCTGCGAAGGACTCGATAATTTACACTTAGTGTCCAATGATGCAAGACACTTAGTGTAGAAGTATTATGTGTTCCTAAGAGATCTTTTATGTTATCTCGTGGCTCTAGACTCGATAAGTGCACATTTGGTTTCCTATGCGGAGGCATGGAGCAGAAGGCCTCCTGTTTCAATATCAACCATCTCTAATAGACGATTGATAGATTACACTGGTTCCCCGTGAGAATGAAACAAATATCTTTTGAAAGATGCCTGAGTGGCTAAGAAGGTTTAGGTGCATTGCGTCACTGGGTCCATGACGTCTTTATCTTCAATACCGGTGTCGCCTTAGCAACGACCAGTAGCATATGAATTAAACCCGGTGTCTGACCTAAGGTTGATAAAATGGAGGGCTATTTCTTTTCACCCTTTTCATTCATTTTCTTTTTAATTCTTCAACCCCTTATTTCTCCTTTCATTCTTTTCTCCTTTTGTTATATCATACCTAAGGACTTCTAATTTCTAACTATTGGTGATGTCCTTGGGTAGATCCCTCCGGTTCTGGCGGATCATAGGACGGTAATTCCTATCCTTAGTCACCTTGTAGCTCCATAACTATCCTATTGATGCCTTTGAACCAAATCATTGAAAATCTCTCAAAGTGTTTATGAGTATAAAACTTTTTGTTAACACTTTGAGGTTTTGGATTTCTTATGAAAGACTCCCCCTCCACATATGCTTATGAATGTTTTCAGAAATTTGCATATGCGGGAAGAGTTGGCACTTTTGAATTGATCCACTCTTAATAGACATGTACCCGAGGGACACGTTTACGTTGCTTAGTTAAAGGGATATATTATCATGTTTTAGGTGATAACTAGCCCTAATAACTAACTTGAAGTTGTTAACATTCCTAAAAGGAAGTTAGACTCGTCAAAGTAAACGTCTAGAAAGAGTTTCTCGAAGCGGTACTTTCTACTCGGATAAATCCTTTCGAATACTAACATTTGTTGTTTCGTCAATACGTGGGTCAATTCTGAGTCGAGCTCGCACAAGATAAGACTTTTCACATCATATTTTAATCACTTTTCTTCTTCTCCCCCTAAAAAATAGCATATAAAATGTTGTTTTTGTAAACGTTTTGATTAAAATATGCCTTTTTGAGTCTTATGAGGAGAAGTCAATAAGACTTTAAGATTTAAGAACGATGTTTGAAATCAAGTACTCCCCCTCAACAAGTGAATATTCATTGAGGTGTAATACTTGTCTTTTGAGCATAATTGAGAAAATACTAAAAGGTTTGATTAATTCTACTCAAAAGTAAGAAGCTTTCGCTCCTTATATTAGGATTGTAGCACTGATGCGTACCACATGGTCCTTTAAATACAAAGTTCGGGTTGTACACTGTTATGTGTGCACAAGCCGTAGTAATTACAAATCAATTCATATAAATGAAAATATTGAAATTTTGGTACCGGAAGAATGGGAGCTGAAGTTCATCATTTGGCTATGCATCAAAGTCTGTGAACTGTGGATCAGGTCGTCTAAATGTCAAGACCGGAAATGAAGGACGAACACCAATGTAGCTTTCCAACCTTCTGATCTGTTGACGACGGTACAACCTCTCTTCAATGGTATGGACAAAGTTGCGAATCATTCTTCGTCCATTTGCTTTCTACCTTGTTTCTTGACCCTCTTTTAACCTCTTCTTTTCATCATCCAACCTTTCTGCCAACCCATCACGAACTCTTTGAAGTGTCTCGTCACAAAACTTCAGAATTTCATCGAACCTCATAAGACGAAGTTTATTCTTCTTGTTGAGGTAGATGACTCCAAATGATGGTTGTTGCACGAGAGTGTACTGTGATAGCTCTAGAATTCCAGGAAATATGAGTTGTGGTTTGGTGAGGTTGATGTTGTTTTGATAACTTTCCACGCCTAGTTGAAGATCTTCCACTCTTTCTTGAACTATAACCCGTCTGATGTAGAGTAGTAGAGACGCGATGAAGTTGTATTGTGTGTCTTTTTCGAAGTTGAGCATCTTTCCTTGAACCTTTAGCAAATACATGTCTTCGATGTCGTTCAGGTTCAGATCTGGGAAGTCTGCTTCACAAAACTTGTATCGCTTCTCATCCAGTCTCTTGACGATGATTTCTTTCATGAAAGCGTAGTTGAATCTTTTCTCTTCAACGATTTCCATGATTGCAACGATACGAAGCGGTTGTTTCACATTTTCACTTGACTTGAGATGTAATCTGTGGGTGTAGCCGAGTTTTCGTTTCTCAGGCCAATGTTGAATACCAAGAAGAGCGTCCCTGTTGTAAGTGACAACTGATTTGCTGAAAATTGGTGCAGTCTCTTCAATGTCTGGTAATTCGTATCTGGCAGCTGGAACGGAAATTGTCAGTGAAGATGCGTATCGTTCCTTGGAAGTTTCGTGAGCATGTTGAAGGTATCTGAGGTCGTTGTTGAAGAAGTATCGGTATGGAATCTTGGGGTTTCTCAGGAAAGCCTAGAAGAGGCAATGGTTTTGTCCAGTCAGTGAAGTAGGGAGTTTTGTCTTTCTTTTCTGTGTCGATGTTGGATTCAGGGTTGAGCCAGTCAAACGTGCCAGAAAGTGCGCAGGCAATGTTCTCCATGTGGTATTCGAACTTTATTCCCTGATCTCTTCTTCAGAAAGTCCATAGCTTCACGGTTGATCCTTTTCAGTTCAACTTTGGTCAACCTTTCAACTTGAAGTTCCTTTATGATACTTTGAGTCATCTGCAAAGTATTTCCAGGCAGTGGTTCTTCGGCTTCAAGTGGTGGTTGTGCTTTGATCATCTCGGTCAACCAATCAGATTGAGGAGCTTCTTCCACATCTAACCATGAGAAAGGAGT
>LBNU01015856.1:4192-20129 GCA_014162995.1 Artemisia annua
ACCAAGATAAATTTGGAAAGGCTTAGAAGATAATCAGGGCTGGTGGAGGATCAGCAGTGTACAAAAGGTTTGAGGATTTGATAAGAACAATTGACAGAGAAAACTTAGACAGATTATGGGAGTTGGTTCAAGAAAAATTAAAAACAGACAAGAAGCAAGATGTGAAAGAGCAAGAGTTGTGGGTTGAATTACATAGACTATATAAACCTGATCCAGCTGATATCTATTGGACCTTCCCATGTCATGATCTCTCAACTTTATGGAAGTTTTATGATAGCTGCAATGTACATCACTTATCAACACAAGGTGGACTTGATGTTTTTATGCTTGCAGAAAAAGAATATCCATTGAGTGCTAGTTTACTTGGTGTGATGATATCTATAAAGATCATATGTGAAGAACGTACATAGGCAGTTAAAGATCTCATTGAAAGAATTTTTGCCCAGTATGAGAGAGCATGTTATGGGGATCTAAAGGAAACAAGCTGATAAGGTGTTTGGAGGTAGCAGGGGTTAGCTTCTCTGTTTTCATTATGTTGTAAAAAAACTTTTGGTAAGTACTATATAATTCACCTTTTGTGAGATCACAACTCTGTTGTTTGTACAAAAGTTACTACTGCTATTATTAACTTACTACTGCTATTATTAAGTTACTACTGCTATTACAATAGTTATTTGCATTCTCCATTTATCATGTATATGCACTTGCAGACACTTTAGTAACATGTTACTTCATTAAAGTTGAAATTTGACTTTAGAAAGTCAAGTAGCACTGTTCCTAGGGGTTACAAAGTACATAAGTTATCAGAAATGTGTGACCATATGTATCGATTTGTGACTACACTTAAATAATGTGTGACAAAATATGACTATGATTTAGACACCTAAATAAATACTTCATATGACCATATATATATCATCTTTAATTTAGTCACACAAAAACTCAATGTGACTAATATCAAGGTTAATGATAACTGAGTTCACATTTTGGTATAAATAATAGTCACATGAATATTTCACAATGTGACTATTTTGAATGTATTGGTCACATATAATACCCTTATAACGTGGCAATAATCATGATTTAGATACACATTTGTGATATGGTGTGACTATTGTAAAGCCTATAGTCACATGATCATGCTACAAATATATGTGACTATACACATTAGGATTTGGCAAGCAAACATACACTAAACTTTAGACACACATATTAACTTATGTGACCATATGTAACGAATTTTAGTTACACTTAATCATGTTTCTATGGTTTAGTGTGACCATATATGACATTTGGTCACACTCTTCAAGTCTGTGACATATATTTGTCACTTTTAAATGCATATCATGACTAACGCTTCAAACTTACTTTTCAGTCGTCACCCATTTCAAATTCATATATGGCTAAATATTCAGCAAAGAATAGCAGTCACGTTTAAATAATGTGTGACAAACTTGACTATATAAATTAGCCACATACACAATTACTTCATGTGACCATATATGGATTTTGGTCACACTGTTCAATTGTGTGACATATATTTGTCACATACATATATATATATAGTGTGACTAATGTCTCATACTCATTTGTATTTGTCACACGTACCAAATTATAAGTGACTAAACAATCCAAAATTTTTTTTCCAGTTACCTCTAGTCACATAAATATTCAAATGTGTGACAATAGAATTCCGAAATGGTCACACAAGTCGGTTCAAGTGTGGCTGTTTATTTTATTCTGGTACATTTAGTCACGTAAATATGTTACCGTGTGACAGTTCCAAATATGCTATGTGTGACGAATACCAGTTTTTGTACTAGTGTCTTGAGGACCAAGAAAAGACCACGTTTACATGCCCATATGGGACATTCGCTTACAAGCGAATGCCTTTTGGACTATGTAACGCCCCCGCCACTTTCCAGCGATGTATGACCGCAATCTTTCACGAGATAATGGAAGATAGTATGGAAGTCTTCATGGATGATTTTTCGGTCTTTGGAGACTCTTTCGATCGTTGTCTTGCTAACCTTGAGAGAATGTTTAAACGTTGTGAAGAGACCAATTTAGTTCTGAACTGGGAAAAATGTCATTTCATGGTAAAAGAAGGGATCGTGCTTGGGCATAAAGTCTCGGGAAATGGAATTGAGGTCGACCGAGCAAAAATTGAAGCAATATCCAAGTTACCTTATCCGACCACAGTCAAAGCAATACGTAGCTTCTTGGATCATGCTGGTTTCTACAGGAGGTTCATCAAGGACTTCTCAAAGATAGCCCGACCAATGACTCAGTTGCTGGTTAAGGATGCTCCGTTTGACTTCTCTCAAGAGTGTAAGGATGCATTCGATCGCTTGAAGCAAGAACTCACGCAAGCCCCAATTATGGTTACACCTAACTGGGAATTGCCCTTTGTGATCATGTGCGATGCTAGCGATTATGTTGTTGGGGCAGTGTTGGGCCAAAGGCTTAACAAACACTTTCAGCCGATATACTATGCTAGCAAGATTATGAATCCCACTCAAGAAAACTACACCACCACTGAAAAGGAGCTCCTGACCGTAGTATTTGCTTTTGATAAATTTCGCCAATATCTTGTCCTTTCAAAAACCGTTGTTTTCACAAATCACTCGGCTCTTCGATACCTTTTCACGAAACAAGACGCAAAACCACGACTGATTCGTTGGATTTTATTATTACAAGAATTCGATGTCGAAATCCATGATAAAAAGAGAGCGAAGAATCTAGCGGCTGATCATCTCTCCCGACTCGAAAACCCCGACCTTACCAAATATGAGAAGAGCGAGATTCGGGACTCATTTCCTGAAGAACAGCTCATGTCAATAAATGATTCTTAACCATGGTACGCGGATTATGCTAACAACCTGGCAAGCAGAGTTATCCCTGAATATATGAACAAACAAGGAAGAAAAAGGTTCTTCGCTCAATTAAAGTACTATTTTTGGGACGAACCTTTCTTGTTCCGCAGGTGCCCTGACCAAGTGATCAGGCATTGTGTTTCTGAAAATGAGGCAATCAGAATCATGAAAGAATGTCATGCAGGTCCCTCTGGGGGCATCATGGGATGAACACTACTGCAAAGAAAATTTACGATGCAGGATTTTATTTGCCTTATACAGGCTTGTGACGCATGTCAAAGAGCCGGGAATATCTCCCGGAGGGATGAGGCACCTCAGAATTATACACAAGTCTGTGAGGTTTTCGACGTTTGCGGAATCGATTTTATGGGACCCTTTCTATCATTTGGGGGGAATAAATACATCTTAGTGGCCATTGGTTATGTTTCAAAGTGGGTGGAGGTACAAGCCCTTAGGACCAACGATGCTAGGGTAGTTATTCATTTCCTAAAAAAAACTATTTGCTATGTTTGGCATTCCGAAAGCTCTTATTAGTGATAGGGGAACCCACTTCTACAACGCACAAAATGGAAAAGGTCATGAAACGATATGGAGTCTCCCACCGATTCTCCACCGCTTACCATCCTCAAACCAATGGTCAAGTATAAAAACACCAATAGAGCAATAAAGAGAATATTAGAGAAAAAGGTTAATCAAAACAGAAAAGATTGGTCCTTCAAGCTTGATGAGGCTTTGTGGGCATTCCGAACTGCCTATAAGACACCTATTGGAACGACACCGTTCCGCATGGTTTACGGCAAGGCATGTCACCTTCCAGTTGAACTGGGACACAAGGCATATTGGGCGCTTAAAGCCTGTAATTTGGACTATAAGGTTGCGGGAACGAATAAATTCCTGCAACTCCAGGAGCTCGATGAATTGAGGCTGGAAGCTTATGAGTCCTCCATAACATTCAAAGAAAGAGCAAAGAGATGACACGACCAAAGGATTAAAAGCCCTAAGGAGTTCTCAGAATGAGACAAGGTCCTACTATATAATTCTCGTTTAAGGTTATTTCCTGGTAAACTAAAATCTAGATGGTATGGAGCTTTCATTGTGAAAAGCTCCTCGAAAACTGGAGCTGTTGTTTTGGTAGACGACGAGGACAAATAATTCACAGTAAACATACAACGCATTAAGCATTACCAAGAGAATAGTAATGAAATGATCAGTGAAGAAGACATAGCCTTCGACGATGAAGTCACATAGGGAGTGACTTTGAGTCTAGCTACAAGACTCGTTAATAAAGAAAAGCGCTTCTTAGGAGGCAACCCAAGCTTTATTTGTTTGTTTGTTTCTTTATTTGATTTTATTTGCTACCATATGTATGTTTTATTTTTATTCTTTATGGTTCATGTTTCAAATTAATTTGTGAAAATGCTTTATTTTGTTTTTAACTTCATCTTAACTACATATAAAGGTATTTTGCAAAAGATAAGTGTAAGGGAAATCTAAATTTTTTTAAAAGAACGAATTGGACATGAACGATAACAATGAGATATAAGCATACATATTAGTATTTGTTTGAGTCAAATGCTTGTATCGAGTCATAATGATTGTTTTGCAGGATTCCAGGAATTATGGCATAGGTTTTTCCAGAAATTTTCCAGAAACTAAACATAAAAATTCTGTCAGAACAATTCTGACGACGTCAGGCTTTACAACCTGACGGCGTCAGGTGTTAATTTTCTGAAAATTTTACAAGTTTTATTTTTCTGCCGGGATTATAAAGTTTCGTTAAATCTTTAACTTATAAACTCTAGGAATCTGCAAACATTCATTCCACAAGCATTATATCTTTACTTGCTTTCTAGGATTTTATCTTATATTGATTTTACCGCCGATTTTACACGAGGTTTGCCATGATTGTTTTCTCAGGTTTAACAGGTTACATTGGACAAGAAGATGTATATGATAGTCAAGTTTTTGGCATCAAGTTTCAAGTTTTTGGCATTGCTTTAATCTTGAAGTTTTTACATTCTCTTGGAGAAGGATCTAACCATGTTACCACATCATCCACACCAAACGAATCAGAGGAGTGTTTGTTTCATTCTTTCATTTTCTTTACTTTTAAATCTTTTAATTGAACATTGGGGACAATGTTTGGCTTAAGGTTAGGGGGGGGGGGGTAAATGAAGACACCTTAGAGATTACAATTGCACTTGATTTTTGTTGGTTTAATAATGAATGTGTAATAAAACCGAGAGAAATATTTGTTAGGTCAATTTTAGCACCAAATTTAAAAATTTTTACAACATATAGGAGTGAAACTTTAGTCTTAATAAGCGTCTCATGGATAGGAGTTCTATGACTAGCAAAAAAAACCGTACCACTCAAAATTTATGAATAAGGTAGTGACCATCCGAGTATTAGATTAATTGACTAACGCGCTAGCCATCTAGTGTATGACTTGGTGACCATTTGTTATGCAAATAACGCGCCAGCAATCCAAGAAGTGCACTAGTGACCATCCGTTAGTTGAAGCATCAAAGACTGGCACCAGCAATCTATTAAGTTTATGCAGGAGATGTTTGCCTTTAGATCTTTAGGAAAAGCCTTAGTGCTTATGAGTGTACCGGTAGTATTTAGATTCTAGAACTTGCGTTAGTGATTCATTCCAAGACCACAAGTGAGACTACATTCGTGTAGTTGGATTACTACATGATAAAAGGCATTAGGATAACCCTTGTTTTAAGCCTGTTTTTATAATTACATTGACTTCATTGGTCAAGTAATTCTCCCACACCTTAGCGTTGTACTCATTTTTAGTACACGATACCCCTAGTACACCCCTCAGAGCCTATCTTTTCGTTTCTACTTTAAGAATTTTACTTAAAGAAATAATTTGTTTACAATCCACCCCCAAATGTACATTCAAATCGCCTTAGCCTTCCTTGTATGCACTCATCTTTAGTGCATTATCGTTATTTGTTTAAACCCTAAGTTAATTGTCTAATTGGTTACATGGTTACTAAGTCTAGTCATATCTTGTACATATTATTTTGGGACGATTGGGACTCATGGATAAAGTACTATTGTTATAGAGTAATGGGGAAGAACATCATTTATTACCCCCATATGTGCATCAAATGTTTATAAAGTACTCCAAGTGTTTTGATTATCGTAATTCGAGTAATTAGAATAGTTATTTGTAAAGTATGCAAAAGTTCAAGTGTAAGGGGAGAACTGAGTCCCCTATGATGTATTATTTTTGNAAAAAACATACGGACTACCATCCCGTTCCCTTTTATGTTCATTTGATGTTTTTGTCATTTTATTATTTGCTTAAGTTCAGTCGAGTCTTGGCCTAGCAACGCCGCATTGTATATGTAATTGACCAAGATGATTAACTCGCCACCAGTAAAAATATCCTTTATTCCATCAAACCGTGTTTATCATATCCGTACACCTAAAATTATAACCCTTGAAAAGCCCTCCTTGATAGTTTTCGTAGGTGCTTACGCCAAGTGGTGGAGGTTTTTGATTCTTTCCCAAGCCTATGGTAATCTATTTGCTATGACAGGTAGTGAGTGATATTTTTCCATTTCCGTTAGTTATATATAGGTTTTATAACACCCGAGAGATAAGAGTATCTAAACACTATTTGTGAGGTGCTAGTGTATGATTTCCGTGTTTATTATGACTAGGGTGGAATGATCATTTGTTGTAATTACTTTTATATTAATATTAAATGACCCCTAGCTCATATTTTGATTAGAATAAAAGCGCATTTGCTTGAGGACCAGCAAATCTCAAGTGTAAGGGTATTTGATGAGGCGAAAAGTGTTACGCTTTTAGGGGGTCATTTAATCCCTAAATCGTGTTTTATGATCAAATATTACCTTAAATCGTTCCTTTTGTCATTTTAGGTACTTTTGAGAAGAATTCTGGAAAACATGGCATTTTGGACGTTTTTGGAGCAAAAAGTGAAGAAAACGACAACGTCTCAAATTCAAGCTAGAATTCACACCTGACGGCGTCAGACACCATAAGGTGACGCCGTCACTTGATGGCAAAAGAGATGGATTTATCTTGTACCAGACGCTCAAGAGAAGAAAACATGCTTTAACACCTGACGGCGTCAGGTGTTAAAAAATGTAGGCCGTCACGTGTTAACTTAAAGAGAGACGATCCAGAAGACTTTATAACGTGACACCGTCAAAAGCAGATCTAGGTGATCCGAGAACCCTAAATACGGTGGGTTGACGGCGTCAGAGGCTAAAACCTGACGTCGTCAGAATGTATTTTCTATATATATTTTAGGATTTTTCATTCATTAGGAGAGGAACTTTTTGGTGGAACACACACAAAACCCTAGTCCGAACTTCAGACTTTCTTAAGGGTTTCATACCCTTGTTTCTTCCATGTTTAATTAAAGATAACAGATCCATCAATCATTCAATATGTCTTATGTGTTGTTTGATTTTATCCTTATGCTTGTCTTTCTTTTAACATGCTAGGCTAGGTTTATTTGTGTTTGCTTAGAACTAATGAAACCTAGCAATTGATTATTGATTGAGGCTTTGTTATTATTGTTGTTGGGTGATTGTTTTATTGATGTTAAGCTTAAGAAAACTGGCTAATCCCCTATAAGGTAACTTGCTTGAACGTCTTAAGAAACATGAATCGGATGTGTACTACAATTTTAATGGTTGTGTTTAATGCATAAGTGACTATTAAGGAGGCCATGGTTAGGATACTAAACGTGTCGCCATAGGAAGAGATAGAAGCTTATAGAGTTGGGGAAGATCGACACGGCCCCGCGAATGGTATTAAGGAATGCAACCCGTCACCCATGCAATTGTAACAAACCTATCAATCAATAAATGATAGCTAGGGAGTAAGGAAATCTAAATAAACACGTTTTTCTCCATATAAGTTTTTCTCAATTTAATTTTATTGTCATTTTATTTTTATTCCATTAGTAGCTTTTGGGTTAGTTGACTAGCAACTAACTCCGCCCACTCTTCCAAAACTGAGATTTTTACTTGCTTTCCTTAAAACATAAAAATACAAAAAGAATGTTGGGTTATAAAGTCAAAGTACTGCTGAAATAATTAAAGTGCTGTTCAAAGTACTGCTGTTGATCAAAGTACTGCTGGTTATCAAAGGTGCTGCTCGTTGACTAGGTCAAAGTACTGCTAAATAAAGATAAAGACTAAATCGTTTGAAGATAAAGACTAAAGAGTNAGGTATTCTCTTAAACTGGCAGATCTTGATTCTCAAAATCCAAAACCTCATAATTTAACTCATGATAATTATCATGAAACGGATCCAGCAAAATATAGATGTAGCTCTTCATAGTAATAGATCAAATTTATATGGGCAGAAAACAGGTTAATCGATAACATCAAATGGCAGGAAGCTCTACAATAGAACTTAGGATTCTTATCAAAACGCAGAAGTCAAATGACCGCGTGTCGAGAATTCAAACATACCAAAATGTACGGCGATAAGGCAAATCAAAGTACTGATCGAAAGGATCCTAAAGTTTCACTATTCGCAGATAGTCGCAAACAAAGACAGAGGTCTAAGGCACCTCTAAGGCACATCTCAAGACATCCTATGAACACAACAAGTTCACGTTATATGATGTAAGTATTATCACGTTGGCCAGACGTCATAATACTAGCATCATATAATTATGCCCTCATCATGGTCATACTTTATCTCAATCAGTGAATCAAATCTACAAATCCACCTAACAGTCCAACTAACTCCTAGGTTAGTCCTATTCAAAGATCAATAACAAACAATGTCGGCAAAACAAATGAAGCTCGAAAAGACGTAACAAAGTCAAACAATCATCATCAGAAGAAACATGTCGCCAAGTCATCAATTCTTCCATTCTAAAGTTCTTTAAGAATTCATCCCCCTCAAAATCTCCTTATGTCCAAATAATCAGTCTTCGGCCGTCTTCCAATCTGAGAGTGAAACGGAATCATTAGCTTGAGTTTGATATCCTCAATCCTTCTGTAGTTCTTCTTGGAATGTGAGTGAGTAATGTGAATTCCTGGTACGATCTTGAATCTCCTCATCATCCAGTCCACTTCCGCTCTCAATTCATCTTAGTACAACTAAAATGAATAGGGAAGTGAGACTGCATGTCTTCATCAGCTCCGGGTTCGCCATCTTGACTAGGTTCTTGTGTTCTACACATCAACTCTTCAGTCTTGCAAGGAATGTCTTCAACTCTTCAGGTAGTCACCGTTGTTGGTCATCTTCAGGTTCTATCCAACTCCATCTTCTGCTAGAAAACTTGGTGGTTCAACAGGAATCATATCCGGGAAAACTCAGGGTGCCAAAATAATTTTCAAGATAAGGTTCATTCCTCGTTGTACAAAATAGGTGTAAGGGAACTTCATAACCGCGAAAGTAACATACGAGTCTCTAGAGTAAAAGTGATATCAAAGTTTAACAACCGGTAATCGTAGTAGGGAGTTCAAAGTAGTTCAAAACACTAAAGGTGAGACATTATAGAACAGTCGTCAGCATCTCAAATTCTTAAGCAACCAATCTCATATCAGAATCAAATCGAAGTTGACTTTCCAAAGAAAGGCAGATTAACATAGCAGATTATCGTTTTGGGGTAAAAGAGAATACTCTTATACTCGGGGTTAAACACCACCGGACTTCTCATGGGAACAAATGTAAAACCCACATTTTCAGAACGTGCTCAAATTACCAAAATACCCCTAAGCTTTAAAATTTACAATAAACACTTAATTAAAATCTAAAATAAATCCCAAAAACTTGGAAATAAGCAACATATGATCAATATTATTTTTTTATGAACATTTTCAACATTTTTACTCTCAAAAAAATATGTACCACGCCTAAACAATTATTTATGGTCCGATTTTATTTATTTATTTGTACACTACATAAAATAAAAAGAGATAAGCATGAATAATTTTTGGAAACTCTTAATTTCGGTTCCTTGGTCCTCCCTAGCCCATATTTCAGCCAAGATTTCCTCCCCCCTCCCTTCTATAATTTCTTATCTTTAATTCTTTCCAAAAACAAAATAAAACACACATAAAAACCCTAAAAACTAAACCGGCCGCTCTAAAATTTTCCAAGGGTCTTGGATAATTTTATTAGACGTTTTCTAAGGTATAGAAGGTGGGAAAAATATTGGTAAAGGCTGTGGAGTGATCGGGGTTCGTGTGCAATTGTTTTTGGCTCGTATTTCCTAGCCGAGAAGGAGAAAATCGTTTCTATTTGTTCCATTCGATCCAAAATCATTTGGGTATTTTTCTGTCATCCCTCTTATCATATATTATCTGTATAAAATCTTAAAATCGATCCATTCATATTATATAAGGCTATACGAATTAATAAAACATAAACCCTAAAAACATGCAAAAACCCTAGATCGGCCATATTAATTTTTGGGGCTACGACCATATTTTTTCATTATGTAATAATGTTCATAGGACTCATATAAAATATGTTTGAAATTATTTGAAGCTTATAGAAATCGTTTGGAATTGTTTTGTTTTGATACGAGTTTTGAGAATCCACTATCATGATTTCTGATCATTGAGCTGTTGCTATCATTATTAATCTTGAGACTCGTATGTTACTTTCACGGTTATGAAGTTTCTCTTGCAGCTGTTTTGTCTACCATGAGATGAACATTTTCATGTGGATTATGTTTTTGGCACCCTGAAATTTCGGATATGATCTTGTTGAACCACCAAGTCTTTCCCCACCGGAGGATGGAGCTATATAGAACCTGAAGATGACTGGCAACGGTAACTACCCTGAAGAGTTGGTGACTTTCCTCGCAAGGCGGAAGAGTGGAAGAGCAGAACGCAGGAACCTGGTCAAGACGGTGAACCTGGAGCTGATGAAGAACATACTGTCTCACTTCCCTATTCATCTTGGTTGTACTAAGATGAATTAAGAGTGGAAGCAGACGGGATGATGAGGAGATTGAAGGCCGTACCAGAGATTCACATTGCTCAGTCACATTCCAAGAAGAAACTGCGGAAGGCTTAAGGAACCAAAACTCAAGTTAGTGATTTCGTTTCGCTCTTAGATTGAAAGATGGACGAAGACTGACTACTCAAACATAAGAAGATTCTGAAGAAACTAATTCCTGAGAAGAACCTTGTGAAGGAGGAATTGATGCCTTAGCAACATGTGTCTTTTTGATGATGGTTGCTTGATTTTGTTACGTCTTTCCGAGCTTCGTTTGTTTTTTTCGACATCGTTTCGTTATTGATCTCTGAATAGGACTAACCCAGGAGTTAGATAGACTGTTAGGCGGATTAGTAGATTTGTTTCACTAATTGAGATAGAGTATGATCATCATGAGGGCATATTTATATGATGCTGGTATTATGACGTCTGGCCAACGTGATAATATTTACATCATATAACGTGCACTTGTTGTGTTCATATGATGTCTTGAGAAGTGCCTTAGTAGAGACTTAGATTTCTGCTTCGTTTGCGACGATCTGTGAATAGTGAGACCTTAGAATTCTTTTGATCTATACATTTGATCTACCTTATCGCCGTACATTTTGATATGTTTGGACACGCTTCAAGCGGTTGGTTGACTTTTATGTTTTGATAAATCCAAAATTCCGTTTTAGAGCTTCCTGCCATTTAATGATATCGGTCAACTTACCTTCTATATGAATTTGATTCGAGCCACACCTATGCTTGCTATGTATACGCTCCTCACGTTCGATGAAATTGTTTCGTGATGACGGTTATGTGTTAAAGTATGAAGCTTTGGATTTTGAGAATGAATGTCTGTCAGTTTTCGAGAATACCTTTGAAAGGTTGTATTGAAGACGGAACTATTGGAAAATCTGAAGAGTTAAACTTATAGCACCCCCATGATTGCTATCATTCGGTACATTCTCATCCGATCAGCTCATTTCCTTGTTCACGGACAAAATACCTACCCAATCCTATATCTTCCTTTGTACATCTTTTAAGGGGATACGATTATCATCTTTTACGTTCGATATGTGATTCTTTGATTTGGATTCTGTACTATGTGCCTTCTCTGGGAAACCGAAACTATCTTTGGATCCATAAGAGCAAGTCATGGGAAACAGGATCATTCTGTTTGTTGAAATTTCTTAAAGTCAGAGTCTATGCGAGTCAAACTACTCCCTTTTCTGTTCGTAGTCTGGTGTACCTTCGTGTTACTTCGCCACCTTACCTTTTGTATTTTTGAGGATGATTTTTTTTTTTTGAGGGGGAGATAGTTGTAAAACCCACATTTTCAGAACGTGCTCAAATTACCAAAATACCCCTAAGCTTTAAAATTTACAATAAACACTTAATTAATGTCCAAAATAAATCCCAAAAAATTGGAAATAAGCAACATATGATCAATATTATTTTTGTATGAACATTTGCAACATTTTTACTCTCAAAAAAATATGTACCACGCCTAAACAATTATTTATGGTCCGATTTTATTTATTTATTTGTACACTACATAAAATAAAAAGAGATAAGCATGAATAATTTTTGAAAACTCTTAATTTCGGTTCCTTGGTCCTCCCTAGCCCATATTTCAGCCGAGATTTCCTCCCCCCTCCCCTCTATAATTTCTTATCTTTATTTCTTTCCAAAAACAAAATAAAACACACATAAAAACCCTAAAAACTAAAACGGCGGCTCTAAAATTTTCCAAGGGTCTTGGATATTTTTCTTAGACGTTTTCTAAGGTATAGAAGGTGGGAAAAATATTGGTAAAGGCTGTGGAGTGATCGGGGTTCGTGTGCAATTGTTTTTGGCTCGTATTTCCTAGCCGAGAAGGAGAAAATCGTTTCTCTTTGTTCCATTCGATCCAAAATCATTTGGGTATTTTTTTGTCATCCCTATTATCATATATTATCTGTATAAAATCCTAAAATCGATCCATTCATATTATATAAGGCTATACGAATTAAAGAAAACATAAACCCTAAAAACATGCAAAAACCCTAGATCGGCCATATTAATTTTTGGGGCTACGACCATATTTTTTCATTATGTAATAATGTTCATAGGACACATGTAAAATATGTTTGAAATTATTTGAAGCCTATAGAAATCGTTTGGAATTGTTTTGTTTTGATCCGATCGTAAATAATTAAAATTTGAGGCGTACGAATTTAGGGTTAGGGTTTTTNTTCCAAGGGTCTTGGATATTTTTCTTAGACGTTTTCTAAGGTATAGAAGGTGGGAAAAATATTGGTAAAGGCTGTGGAGTGATCGGGGTTCGTGTGCAATTGTTTTTGGCTCGTATTTCCTAGCCGAGAAGGAGAAAATCGTTTCTCTTTGTTCCATTCGATCCAAAATCATTTGGGTATTTTTTTGTCATCCCTATTATCATATATTATCTGTATAAAATCCTAAAATCGATCCATTCATATTATATAAGGCTATACGAATTAAAGAAAACATAAACCCTAAAAACATGCAAAAACCCTAGATCGGCCATATTAATTTTTGGGGCTACGACCATATTTTTTCATTATGTAATAATGTTCATAGGACACATGTAAAATATGTTTGAAATTATTTGAAGCCTATAGAAATCGTTTGGAATTGTTTTGTTTTGATCCGATCGTAAATAATTAAAATTTGAGGCGTACGAATTTAGGGTTAGGGTTTTTTATGTTGAATCTGATAAACTAGTGTGTTTTTAGGTTGAATTAAATGTTAGTAATAATTATGTGGTTGTTAGGGTTTTTGGATGATTTATGATAATTGTTTTATAAGTTAAAGGTTATTTTGTTAATTAAGAAAACCTAAGGGCTATTTTTGTAGATATGTAAATCTCAGCCTAAATTAATATGGAGGGACTAAAATTGTAATTTTGTGATACTTGGTGGACTTATGTGGTTATTTGGTTAATTATGTGGTTTATGTGTTAATTAGATAATTAAAAGGTTTAAATTGAAAATATTGTAACTAGAGGGACTAAAAATGTGAATATGGATAATGTTTTGACCGAAAAATGATGTAGGGGCTGTTTATGACATTTTTGTAAAGTTATGTGACTTATGTGTTAATTATGTTAGTTAATGGTGTAAATATGGAAAATGGATAAATTAAAGGATTAATATGTAACTTTGGAAACTAAAGGGTGTAAAGTGTAAAATTGACATTTTTGGCATTCTTGACTTATGTTTATGTGTTATAATGTGAATATTATCACTTGTGACCCTTAACTTGTTATATTGATACTTTTAACCCTAAAATATATTAAGTGACATTACGAAACCCTAATTTCAGAAAACGCGTATAAAATGAAATCCTTAATACATGAGGCTATGGAACTTGGTAAAATAATAAAAACTAACTTATATGAATATGTTAATATGCGGAAACTTGCTAATTTCGGAAATCTCCTAAATATGAAAAGTTACCTAAAATAGAAAGGTGCTAAATATGGAAAGTTGCTAAAAATGGGAAGATAACTAAAAGAGGTAACTTACGTGATTTGAACTCTTCTTAATTCAAATCCACTCCCTTCTAGGTTTGGTGAAGCGGGAATGGCGTCTCTCCTTTCGTTTGATCTCGTTTTGTTTGACTCGGCTAAGGTACAGATATTCCGTACTCTTTCAGTAAGAGTGCACATTTCCTCTCTCTTGACTTTGTCTTTGATTTGTTATCGTACTATGATTCCATTTGATCTTGATTATGATCCTTCGTACTTGGCCTTATGGTTGATGTGCTTCACCGTTATTTGCGATCCTATTGTTATTCGTTTGAACTCTTATGAACCATTTGATAACTTTTTTTTACCTTAACCTTTGAACCTTTGTGAGACTTTGGATACCCTTTGGGATATTATAACGGGAGGTGAAATTTTCTTTTCTTAATTATGATATGGGAACATTTAAAGGAGAAACTATTTATAACGGCATTTTAATATGATTTAAGACCACTTATCTATGGGATTATATGAATTCATAAAGACAACTTTTGAAGAACATTTCATGAAAATCTTTATTAAAGATCATTTTATAAATGTCATCTTTTGGAAGATCGTTCTAAATGAACCTTTATTATAAACCTTTTTAAATTGAATTGTACTACAAGCCTTTGTTAAACAAGTTATGGGAATCTGCTAATTTGAACTTTTGGTTTAAAATCTCATTATGGCCCTTTGATTATGAACTATGGGACTTTGGAACTTGGGATAGTGAACCTTGTGGATTGGGAACCTTGGCTTTGACCTCTCCATTTTGACCGTTGGTATTACACCTTTGATGATCCTTTGATATTAGACCCTTTGATAATGATCCTTTGATTTGGCCCTTTGACAATGATCCTTTGATATTTAACCCTTTGATGATTAATCCTTTGATATTGACATTTGCTTTTGAACCTTTGATTTTGAACTCTGAACCTTTGACCTGAACCTTTGCTATGCACCTTGGATTATGATATTTTGATTTGACCTAGACTTTGTTATTTGATTTTCCTTTGACCCTTTAGTATTATACCCGAGCATTTTGTTTCCTAGTCATGAAGGTAACATGACCGTGGCATTGATGCACCAATGTAATGACTCCAGTGTGGTCGAGTGATGTTCCACACCGTCCCTTTGTTTGATCTGCAATTGGTTTGGGTAGGGGCGTACGGATGCATCCTAGATTTGATTTGTTTTGCTACTACATTTGGTTTGGTGACTGGTGCTGTGTGCAATACACGCCTTTCACATTATTTGGGAGTTGATCACTCCATGGTTACTATGATTTGCTACTTGATGTGTGTTATTTTACACATACTTTTGACCTTAGTTTAAGTGTGTTTAAGACCAAAAACTAACGTGAAACGCCAAAGATATCTTGTTTTTGTGTTTGTGATCGTGCAGGGACGGATATTGCATAAATAGCACAAAAGTCAACCAAAAAGCCTAAAACGAGCACGAGATGTGGAAAAGTGTCACAAAGCCGAGTCAATGATGAAATCTACTCAAGGAAAGCCCAAGTCGACAAAGTTATTTCTTAAAAGCTCAAAAAGATGGAAGAAATGCTTAATCAAAGTTGAAA
>LBNU01015856.1:47504-57582 GCA_014162995.1 Artemisia annua
CTTTTGGCCACTTTGTTTTAAATTGTATGTGACTAACTCCAAAAAAGTAACACCCATTGTGTGACTAAATCATCACAAACGTCACATTTTTTGTATATTCATGTGGCCAAAGGACGGGAAATAGTCACACAAAATACACATTTACTAGAAAGACTCATCTCAAATGTCACATATGTTATATGTTTATGTGGCCAAAGGACGAACAATAGTTACTCTCAAAAAATATTCGTGTGACTATAAGGTATTTACGGTCACTGATAATGACTAATCCAACAAAACTTGTGCCTAATTTGTCACACATATTCGGGGTTTTGGTCACTCTTTTTCGATGGAAAAGCCCACGAACTCAACAATGTGACCATATGCCACCTACGGTGGAGGGACCTTTGGTGACACACGGCGAAAAAAACGTGTGTGACTATATGCATATCGTCACATATTTTGGGCGTGACCGATACAACTTTTTGTACCAGTGTTGTTCCAGGAAATGAATTGACAGATACTTTTGGAAAACCCTTCGATGTGCTCAACTACTTTCTTTCGAGCACATTGACTGCGCATAATTTTTTCAAACAAAAGTATTTGACATAAAATTGATGTTTCTCATAAAACTCTCGTTGTATTGCAAAAACTCTTTATCTAGCAATACGCGATTGTTTTTTTTCAAAATCAATTTCCTCATTAATCGGTGAATCATTAATTCACCGGTTCACTCACTCCGTGTTGTCTGCTTTGAAACGCTCCGGTTTAAGAACGGCTAGTACAGCTGCGAAACCCTGTCAAGGAAATTCTTCGGAATTCTACCTGATCACAGGCAGTATTTATACTGATTAACGAGGAACCGTGGTTCTTGCAACCCTATTCAACGAAGGTGAACAAAGACACTTTCGTGTGTTTATTGCTAACTGTTGTTTGCAGGAACACCCGACGGTTGCAGCTGATGGCAAATGAGACGTCAATTCATAACCTCATGCTCACACTTCACACTCACAATTAAAGACATCATGAAAAGTGAAAGATCAACAACAATGCTTCCGCAAATCTGATGCAAAGTTTCATGATCCAGAAAGGTGTGAGCATGACGGTCAGATGGTCACTACATCACATAGAGGCGATTCCACAAAGGATGACTTGGAGATTTACGGTGGTTGATGATCTCAAAGAAAGCTCAAAGATCACACAAGTCAAAGGAACTTCTGCTCAAAGATCACCACTCGCCGTACAAAGATAACACTTGAAGAATCAAAAGATACAAGCTAGAGCTAAAGTTCAGTCTATAGAATCCTAAGCTTTAATTTATTTTTTCTGGGGTGACCTCCCTTAGGGGGAGATTGTTAGGATTAAGAAAAGGGTTCGGTCACCCCATGTATTTACATACTTAGCATAGCTCTTAGTTTTGTATATATTAGATTAGATATAGTCACACCGTAGAGGACGGACGAGTCTTTACCCACTGTACACCCGATCCACAGCCCGCAGGAGGGCGTATACTGTAAGTGTATATAAACCCTTTCAATCTCATTTGAAGGGTTGGTTGATTTCATAATAACACACACACTAAGGTGTTTTCTCTCTCAAGAAATCATCCCATCTCTCTCTTTCTCTATCTAACTCTAACAATGTTTACCATCTACTTCCACAACCTAAGGCCACCCAATTCACCACAAGAATCAACACTTGTTTCGATCCTACATTATGTGTGTTTGTAGTTACTGAATTGTGTTTCGGTTTCTTTTAGGTTTGTATACTATTAGTAGATTGGTGGATATGTGTTTGTGTTTGTTTATGTTTCATGATGAGCTTCATATGTTATCATGTGTGCTGAATTTATGCGGTTTGCTACAAATTATGATTTATTTGCTTCTGATGGTCTTTCATAATTGTTTTAGTACTTTGTTTTGCTGTAAGTGGATTTCTGAATGTTGTTTTGTGTTTGTTTGAGCTTTCCATATCTATTAGATTGTGATTTGTGGTCATGGATGCTATAGTTTGTGTTTTAAGATCTTTGAAGTTTTGTTTTTTGGGTCTGTGCAAGATTGTGGGATGCTTAAGTGTGATTTTGACTCGATTCTAGTGAAGTCATGTTGCAGTATTAAGGAGGTTGTGACAAATGGTATTTTTCATAAATTAATTTTATAAATTTCTATTTATTATATTTATTTTGGAGTATTATATGCATTTTTGCATGTTTCTGCATGTTTCTATACATTTCTGGACATTTTCGGGAGTTGTCCTGCACACTAGCTTACAGTCATCACTGAAAAAGTCTATTTTTGTCAGTAAACATAAATTAATCCATTTCGGATAGTTACTGACAAGTTTCATAATTTACTGGAGCTTTCTCACATTTTACTGAAAAACAACGCCGCACGCGAACCGACACTACAGTACCTATGGTAAAAGTCAAGTAAATATATTTTTGAGTCAGCAATGACATTTTATTACATTTTTGACAAAAGCATGGCTAAAAACTTTATTTTACTTAATACGTGTTCAAAAACGTCAAACCGGGACCCTTCGGTTACATTTAAGCTTAAACCGACACACGATATACCAACGAGGAGTAAAATTATTTTTTCTCACCTCCCTTGGATACTCCCTAAACCGGCCACACCTATCCCAACATATAAACACATGCTAAATCACCCTATTAACCAAGAAGCATGCTAATATCCAAATCTAATACCCATTATACACATATCATCCTCATTTCCACCAAAATTCATCTCATCTTGTTCCTTTCTTTCTCTCTAGCCGAATTCCACACAAACACAAGATACACTAATAATTTTTGAAGTTCAAGTAAATTGGGTATTAAGATCAAGAGTTCTGGGTTAATTAGAAGGTGATTTAGGTAAAACTTGAAGCATTTTGGGTCTTCCTTTGGGTCTTGCTAGCCACGTACAAAAACACCCATTGTAAGGAAACATCAAAACTCTTCTAATCTTGTTTAATTCATGTTCGTGTGATGTTAAATGAGGTTACCAAGTGCTAAATGTATATGTTTTGTCAAGTTGAAAAATATACATGATATGTGTTTGCATGCATGTAAATCGAACTCATTAAATGCTATGAGGGTCATATGAATATTTCTTGCTTGTGTGGTAAATCTTGTTGCTTGTGGTACTAATTTGATGATACAAATGTGATCTGTGCTAATTACGCGAGTTTAAGACGAAATATACACTTTTATGTGTATATGTATAAATCGGCTTATATAATAAATATGAAATTATTGGGGTTTTGAAAAACATAAAATTTTGGCTCAAGTAATAAAATGGTGGAATTTTTACTTGAAAATTTTATTAGAGCGTATGTCGAATTAACCGTAACTAATTATAATTAATTAGTGAAAATCCAATTTTTGGTGAAATTAAATATTTTTGGCCAAATATAATTATTTTGGGTCGAATGGTGCAAGATTTGACCAAACTTGACTTTTGAGATTAAGTACATAATTATAAGTGTTAATTACGTTTAATTTTAGTTAGTGACGTAATTATAAACACTAAATTAGTTATTGGACCAAGTAGATATTTTGAGCCCAAGATGGTGCTCGGTGGCAGTTGGGCCGAGCCCAATAAAAAGTTTTCCAACTTTGACTTTTTGACCAAAAATTGTTATCGGACGTATAAAATTAATTTTGACATATAACGGTATATATAATGTAACTTAAATCGGGCTAAATAGATTTGGGCTAAATTTTGGACTAATGGGCCCAATAGTGAAATTTCGGCCCACTAAGCATTTCGGGTGACATATATTGTTTTGACATATATTGAAACTTACAATGACTATTTTCATAACGTAGAACGAATTATATCGATAACTATATAAATAGTGATATATATATATATTACATACTATTTTTTGCAAATAAAGTTAACGAACGGTTTAGTTGAGAAATTTGNATATATATATATATATATATATATATGTATGTATATATATATGTATATTACTTACGTACTATAACAATGCATATAACGCACGGATGTTCCGTCATGTACATTCACACCATACACTATCACCACGAGCCATCACCAAGAGCCTAAATATCCAACTACTTTTGAAACGTACATACCACACAACAAGAAAGAAATACACGAGCACATGGTAACACATAAAAACTCTTTCAAATGAGTCAAAACATTTAAAGCACGAACATTGTACTAATACTTACCATACTTACCTAGGTCGCGTGTCGGAGTGGTTGCACAATATATTTGTTGATTAGTAGATTCCTATCCTTAAGGTGATTTTATAGCCCTATTTTCTTATAAGTACTTTTTTATAAACCTTGGGGTGAGAAACATGCAAAACTATTTTCGTGGACCTAAACTGAACTTGTTTTTACACACTTGTATATGGAAAGACCTAAGTTGCTTGAATCCCATTTTGCCCACTATCAACAACTGTCAATTCCCGCAGGGAAACGCATATGATATAAATAGATCTATTGAGGGTGACTCCTCCGTTCGGTTGGCCACGCGTTAGGCTAAAGCGGACGTATACCTGATGCGCGGGATTACGACCACGCACTAGGGTTTTACTTCTCAAGGGATCTTGAGAAGCTTGCAATCCCCACCAGGCAGTGTACCTGACCGATGTAGTATAGTGTAGTGGCAAGTACCGGGGGATTGATCGTTCTCTGCGGGAATAGTGTCGTTAGGATTGAAAAGCTACTCTAATAGGTCTAGGGGTGAGGGAAGATTCTTTTTGTATTTTATGATTTTTAGGAAAGCAAGTAAAAATCTCGGTTTTGAAAGAGTGGGCGGAATTAGTTGCTAGTCAACTAACCCAAATAACTACTAATGCAAATAAAATAAAATAAAATGAAAGTAAATGTTTGTGAAAACAAATATGGAGAGAAGTGTGTTTACTTAGATTTCCTTACTCCCTAACTAACTTTTACCGATTGATTAGTGTGTATTAATTACGTGGATGACGGATTGTATTCCTTAATATGACTTGTAGGGGTGTGTACGGACTTCCCCTAACTCTATGCGCTCCTACTTCACTCCTATGTTGAGCCGGCTAAGAAGCTCCTAACATGGGATCACTAGAATTCACTCATGCATTAAATACAATCAAATAACCTTAGTACACCTTGGTTCATGTTTCTTAAGACGTTTGATATGTGTCTATTTACACATATCTTTTACCTCACTTAACAAACAAAAATGACCAAAAACACCCGAAAAGACCATATAATGTTACAAATATCCTTGGAATGTGTTTTTGTGTATTTCCGGTACAAAAGGGTTGAAAACAAGGCAAAAGAGAGCAAAACGGAGCTTGGATGGGAAAGCGGAGCAAAATGGAGCATTATCGGATCGACTCGTCACATTTTTAAAAAAAACGAAGAAAAAGACAAAAAAAGCCAAAGCCGAAGTCAATCCCGGGAGTGTGACATGGGGTGAGCATGGAAAACCAAACCAAAACCCTAATTACCCTTTTACCCTCACCCGACACCAAAATTACCAAAATACCCAAATCACCCTTTTAAACCCCGAGCTTAAATGCAAAATCATTTTCAAAAACTAAACCCAAAACCTTTTTCCAAANACAAAAACGTTTGCACAAGGGTTTTAGACTTAGTTTGGGAAGTATAAAAAGAGGATGACGATTACAATTCCCTGGAGACACCCAGTTTGTGTGAATCCCGTTCCATGATGCCATCTTTTGTAAATCAAGCATGTTATTTAATTTCGTTATCGTTTAAGTAAAGTTGAATGGAATAAGAAGTCAAAACGGGGTATACATGGTAACATAATAAATCTTGTGATCCTTTCATTACTTTATATGATCGGATTGCTAGGGACTAGCAATTGCTTAGTGTGGGGGATTTGATATGTGTCTATTTACACATATCTTTTACCTCACTTAACAAACAAAAATGACCAAAAACACCCGAAAAGACCATATAATGTTACAAATATCCTTGGAATGTGTTTTTGTGTATTTCAGGTACAAAAGGGTTGAAAACAATGCAAAAGAGAGCAAAACGGAGCTTGGATGGGAAAGCGGAGCAAAATGGAGCATTATCGGATCGACTCGTCACATTTTTAAAGAAAAACGAAGAAAAAGACAAAAAAGCCAAAGCCGAAGTCAATCAAGGGAGTGTGACATGGGGTGAGCATGGAAAACCAAACCAAAACCCTAATTACCCTTTTACCCTCACCCGACACCAAAATTACCGAAATACCCAAATCACCCTTTTAAACCCCGAGCTTAAATGCAAAATCATTTTCAAAAACTAAACCCAAAACCTTTTTCCAAAACCATTGTTCAAATAAAATTATAAACCATTTTGACAAAACTCTTTTATTAAGTATTTTATAAATTACCTTATATTATTATTATTATTATTATTATTATTATTATTATTATTATTATTATTATTATTATTATTATTATTATTATTATTATTAAAAAATAAAAAAAAAAACATTTTTTTATGAAATCAGTTATACTTTTTCTATTTTTACTAAACATTTTTAACTTAACTAATCAATCTTTACTACTAATGATAATATTAAACCTTAATTAAATCTTAAAACTACCAAACCCATTTCCCCCTAGCCCAAAACCACCCTCAGCCCATTACCACTTACACGCACCAAATCCAAACCCAGTGACCCAAAACCTTAACCCGGTCCAAAACAAACAAACACACACAAATCACAAACCCTAACACCCCCGTAACCTTAAACCTCACCCTCTGACTTAAACCCTTAAACCCCTGCTTACTCTTTCCCTCCAAATTCACTCACATAAAACACACACCCAAAACTCACAACACTCGTTTTTTTTAACACTAACTTAACTGACCCCTCACCACAAACCAGTGAACCCTCCACCAATTTAACCCTTTGACTAATCCTGGTCAAACAACCTTTCACCTGTTTTCCCTCCAAAACAAACCCAGCCAAACTGTCTTCATCCACCTCTGAATCACTCTTGCAACCAGACAAACTCCAGCTCACCCATGTCACTCTCATCTTTCCAGCTCAACCTAAGCCAGGACAAGACATTTTCACATGTCTTCCTTTGGTCCCCCCCCTCCACCTCATCAATCCAAGGGGTGAAATGCCAATCTACGGCTAAAAATCAAGGAGTGGTGCCCAAGTTGATCTCAAAGGTTGTAAATAACTCTCAAGAAGCACAAATGTGACCAAGGCTTCACTCCACTCACAAAACAAACACAACCAAGTCAGGACAAAGGCACATGGAAACCTATTTACACTTAGTATATATAATCTCATTGTTGCCCTTTATGAGGCAGTAGGAAATTAGGAGTAGTGTAGTGTTAGTCTTATTTTAAATGCTTTTTAACTTTTAATATTTCAGTCTTTGTACCCTTTTTACTCCAGTTTAATCAAGTTTCAGTGTCTTAGTTTGTTCATTGGTCAAATTTCAAATTTCTGTTTTAGCTTATGTGTATTTGCTTGTGTACTTCTTATTCAATATTCTAGTTAAGTTAGCTATGCATTTGGGAGCTTAGTGTGAGCTCTGTATCACTGAATTTAGTTAAAAAGAAGTTTCTATGGTTTAAAACTTTATTTTCTGCACATAAGAGAGTGTTTGGCACAAGCCAAATTTTTGGCCAAACCTTGTTTTTAACCAAAATTTCAAACTCAATCAGCCTTATTTGACTGTTTTTAGTAGTTGTGAATCAAAATTTTGCATGTCTTAAAAGTTTTTAAGGTTTTGAGTGTGTTTTCCAAATGTTTTTATTTTGAAACTGTTTTATAAAAGTAGTTTAGGTAGAATCTTGATTAGGCACTTATAGTTGTTTTCTTTGCTTAAACTAGTGCCAAATAGGTTAGTATAAGCATCTAGGATCTGGTTTTAGGGTGTTGTGAGTCAAAATCTCATTTTTGACCCACTTTCATAAAACTGCTTCAGCAGCCCAACTGCCCCATTTTGATCCCTATTTTAGCTAGGTAGGAGTAGGATTAGAGCTTGGTTTTAGTTATATAAACAGTTAGTAGTGTAGGTCTTAGATTTCTCAGCTTATTTTAGTTTTTTTTGTTTGCTCATCTCAGCCCCTAACTCACCCCTTTAGGACTTTTTCTCACTGTTGCATCCTTTAGTTTTAGGCTCAAGATTTCTTGTTTAGTGCTTTTAGAGCTAGTTTTTACTGCTTATTATTGTTCCCTTAGTGCTCAAATAGGTTCCCCTAGTGTGCCCTTAGCTTTAGTCTCCCCTAGTCAGCTTCTAGATTAGCTTTTACTTCAAAAAAAAAAAATATCCTTTTATTAGGCTTCTTAGAGTAAACTGCTATATTTTTGCCCATTTAACTGTTGATTTATTGCTTTTCACAATTAGTTCCAGTTATAAGAAATGTTCATTTTCATGATTTTGATCTTTTTGTCAATTAAAAGTTGAAAAATAAAAAGATTGTGCAAAAAGTGAGGTCCAGGGGTCGAACCTGAGACCTCACCCTAAACAAAGCTTCAAACAAACACCTCTGAACCACCTGCGCCCTTGGGACTTGTCTCAAGGGTGTTACATTTTTAATTCTTTTATAGATTAAGTCCCTTTTAGTCCTAATAAGCTCTTAAAACTGTTAAGCTCTTTTCCATCTTGTTCAAAAAGCTTTTCCAACTTTTTATAATTTTCTCATGTTACTGAGCTCTAAATAGATTTTTGGTAAAAATTTTAGAATTATTACTTTTCATTTTCTATTATTAATCATTTATTTTCTTATTTTTAGTTTTTAAATTATATTAAATAAAAATAAAGTCATAAAAAAATATTTTTCTTGTCCCAAAATTTTATTTTATCATTTAGGACATAGGAAAATTATTTTCATACCCGTAGGATTAGTTTTGCTTTAATTTCACTTTTTATTCAACGCACTTACGTTATTTTTGATTTTACCGCACGGTTTTCAATTTAGGCTCCGTTGTAAGTTCTTTTAGGTTACGATTAGCATTTTTACAATTTTTCAAGTAGTTGACGTTTTTAAAAATTTCACGTGTTACGTTTTTTTTAGCTTTAGATTACGTTTTAGTTAAATTGTGCATTACGTGTTTCCGTTATTTGTTATTTGCATTATTTTGAGTTTTTATTTGTCAAATTAGTTTAGTAATCTCAAAATCTCTTTTAAACCTCATTCAAATCTCCCGATCACAAAACGGTTTCGACTTCGCATTTCACACCTCACACGGACACGACCCGGGAATATCGAATACTCCCGGTTTGACTTTCTTTGACTATTTTCCCGGTCTATATACCTAGCATCAGACGTTCAAGCATGTTACCAACCGAAAGTCTGCCAGTTTTCTTAAGCCTAACATCGATAATCAACCATCCAATACAATTAATAGCACACCATTCAATCAATAATCAATAGTTAGGTTTCATTAGATCTAAGCAAACACAAAAGAAAACCTAGCCTAGCATGTTAAACAAAAGACAAGCATAAGATAGAATCAAACAACACATAGACATATTGAATGATTAATGGATTACTTATCTTCAATGTAACATGAAAGATCCAAGGGTATAAAACCCTTAAAAAAACTGCAAAATTCGTCTAGGGTTTCTCCCTTAAAAGTTCCACACAAGTTCCACACTAATGACTAAAAATTATGAGAATATATATAGAAAATCACATCTGACGGCGTCATGTTATAGCCTTGACGCCGTCTCCTCACCGTGGTTAGGGTTTCTTGATGGCCTTCTTTATGCCGTCTCCCTTTGATCCGTTCTGGCTTATCAAGACTTGACGCCGTCAGCTCCATGCTTGACGCCGTCTGGAGTACTATTCAGCAGATTTTTGACACTTTGTCGAATTTTTCACTTTTATGCTCCAAAAACGTCCAAAATGCTTCCTTTTCCAGAATTTCTCTCCAAAGTACCTAAAATGCCAAAAGGAACGATTTAGGGCGATATTTGATCAAATAAATACGATTTAGGGCTTAAATGACCCCCGAAAAGCGGTACACTTTTCGCCTTATCAAATACCCTTACACTTGAGATTTGCTTGTCCTCAAGCAAATGCGCTTTTATTCTAATCAAAATACAAGTTAGGGGTCATTTAACGCTAATATAAAAGTAATTACAA
>LBNU01015858.1:0-34312 GCA_014162995.1 Artemisia annua
CGTAGTGATATTACCTACCACTAGAAATCAGTTCTATGGTATTATTACTCATGCTATCAAAAGTAGATGAGCCCGTGTTGGCATTGTCTGTGTATCCATAGTCTTCCATTGGCTCTCTAAGCAAATACTCCGTTTCTTCTTCATGTGAAGTACTTTGCACCCATGGATGCTTTTGTACCATTGATGCCATGATTCCCTCCAGCTCTAATGCCACTTCCTTCATGGTAGGCCTTTCGTCTCCTTTAAGGCGTAAACATCTTTCGGCAAGCCTTGATACTTGAATGATCTCACTAGGAATTTCATTCAACTGCAATTGTTCATCAAGAACTTGTAGTAGTCTCCCCTCTTTTAATGAAGACAAGAAAAGCAAGGCTAGGTTCCTTTCGTTCTCTGGCCTATCAAAGCTAAGAACCTTCTTTCCAGTAAAAAGTTCCACGAGTACTACTCCGAAACTATAAACATCGCTTTTATCAGTTAGTTGACTTGTGTGCATGTATTCAGGATCCAAGTAACCTAGCGTTCCTTGTACTATAGTGGCCAACTCAAGCTGATCCATTGGAATTAGCCTAGAAGCTCCAAAATCAGCTACTTTTGTTATATAACTATCATCTAAAAGTATATTCATTGGCTTGACATCTCGATGAATGATTGGTACGGACGCTGCAGAGTGTAAATATGAAAGTGCTCCAGCTGTCTCTGTTGCTATTCGGAGTCGGATGTCCCAAGTGATAGCAGTCGACTTGCTTTCGTTGTGGATGTGATCTGAGAGTGTACCATTTGGAATGAATTCGTAAACCAATAATGGGACTTCAGTTTCCAGGCAACATCCAATCAGCTTCACCACATTCCTGTGATTGATTTGGGAAAGTATAACCACTTCATTAATAAATTGTTCTATCTGGGATTCAGTCTGATCTGCTATTTTGGACTTCTTTATGGCAACCATTCTGTTATCAGATAGAACTCCTTTATAAACTGTGCCATAGCCACCCTTGCCGATAATCCTGCTTTCTTCATAATTATTTGTTGCCCGCTTAAGCTCCTCTGCAGTGAAGACTTTTGCCTGGTCATGAGAACATCCATCGCCAGATATTCGTTGCTGCAGCATTATTCCACCGTTTTGCCTAAAGAATTTTTCTCTAAGAATCATAAGCCTACGCCTCTTGAGTCCCAAGTACAACCAGGTCACAAATATAAGAATAAATACAGCAGTGGCTGAGGTAGCTGCAAAAAAAAAAGCATTTTTTTTAAGTAATCAATCTATTTTCACAGTGGTTCGCCATAACCTTAAAGAATTTCATAGAATACAAACGCACTTTCACTTATGTGTCCTGTATGAATCAGAATCATTGACATGAGGCTTTGCCCAAATGAGCCACTTTCACTTGTTTTGTGTTTTGTACTATTATATCGCACATTTAGTGACCCCCTGATTGTTTATTAACCCGGTAAAAATGGTGATCGCATATATGAAAGGTTGTCGGCATTTTTAGAACAAGATCAAATATAAAATAGTACAATACAACAATACAAAACCAAATTAGCTGCTAACTTAAACATATTTACTTGATCAACCGGTCATGTGGTTATGTACGAATGACCAAAACTAATCACATCATATGAGCCAAAATTAAACATAAGTTGATCTTATTGAAGTTGCCTTAAAGAAAATATTGACTTTACTTACATATGGCTATCTCTATAAGCAGTGATCGTTTTGCAGTGCAACCTGTTCCATCTTTAAAGCCATCTCCATCGTAACCTTTTTTACAGGGGCACCGATGACTTCCTGGTGTATCAATACATTTATGTATGCAGTTACCATTATTTTGATCACACTCATTAATATCTGTTTATATAACATCAAACAATTATATTATTAAGGGAAAATAAGGAATTCGGAAACAACCCAACATTGAATTAACACTTACTCGTACAATTACGATAAGGATTGCCTTCATAACCAGGTTTGCAACGGCATCGATACCCAGGACCTCCATAATCTTGATCACATTCGCTGTTTCCTTGGCACAAGAAACTCGTCATATTACGTTTTGCTACCTCACAAGTATCGTTTCCAATTGCCCAGTCAAGTAACATTGGCATCTTTTTGACATTTCCAAAATCGAACAGATTGTTGGAAGAAAATTTGTATTTCCCTTTGTTAACAACAAAAGCATGGCTACAAGGATTGAAATCTGTTATATTGGCATGGTTATCAAAACTAAGTGCAAACAACTTAAAGGAGCTCATTCCTTCTGGGATTGCTATTTCGCAACACCCAATTCCCGAACATGACCCGTTAGTGATGTGGCTGCTTGTACCACATGTAGTTCTGCATCCAGTACTATCGGAAACATTTCCTCTTGTTCCATCAATATACGCGTCGGTATCACACCCAATGGCTACAAACCTGTTCTTGGTTGAGATTCGGAAACTTCTCAACGTCAAAGATGGATAATTGGATGTGTTATTACCAACATTATTGTAACAATCATGGGCTACAAACATCATAATCTCCATCTCACTAGTGCTAGTTGACATATTTGTGATAACAATATTGCCTGAACTGTCTCCATAGAAAGGTGTAGGCTCGTCAAGTGATCGATTACAAGTTACGAGGAAATCGGGACTGTAGTAGCATCCCTCACCTGATCCAAAAGGGTATACAATAGTCACATTGCCACATGAATATTCACAATGTGAAGTATTTTGAGCACTTGCTGACCCCAATAATGATGCCACTGCTATTAGTGCTAGCAGTATTTGTAAATGCATGTTTTCTTTTATGTATTGTGGGTGCTTCTGTTTTGGGGGTATTGGTTGGCAAAGGGTGATCAATTACTGGCTGAGTACAATTTGAAGTGGCTGATCTTATAAGAATATCGCTACGAAGACCTGGTTCCTTCTTCGTACAAACTACTACTGACTTTTCTCCAAACGCTGCAACTTGGTCGTTTGATCATTGAATGGGTCTTTCGATTTTGACTCATTCTTATTTAAGCATCTCTAAACAGTGATAGAATGTTAAACTAGTATTATTTATTCATTTATTATAATCACTGCAAGTTGTATTACAAAATAGTCAACTAACTTCATTTTTTTTTTTGAAAGATAAATTTCATCAACTAACTTCATTTAGTGAATGCTCATATTTAATGAAAAAAATGCTTCAATAATTAACATCTTATTGACAAAATACATCAATTGCAAAAGTACTCTCAAAACCTTACCAGTTATCTAATTTGCTCTATAATTGTATCAAATAGTTAATTTGTAGTTAATCAATAATATTTCAATGTTAATACATTGAGGCTTTAATTTGAAACCAACTATTCCGCTGAAGAAACTATATTTGAGCTAAATTGAAAAACGATTTACTTGAAGATAGTCAATAGTGATTAAGATGCATCTCAGTCCTTTCGAAAACATCTTTTTTTAGAAAAGCAGACTTAGCCGTTGTTAAAATATTATTCATAAGAGAGTTGTAAGCTAGAATAGGACCCTTGAACCAAAGGAAGGAGAGGGGTGAGTGTGTGTTTACTATATAGTATTATCTCTCTGAAAGCAACTTCTGTACGAACGAAAGTTGACATGAAATTGTCTACGCAACCATACAGTGTAAGATTAAAGAATCCTGCGCTACAAGTTCTGAGTTTTACCCGTTTTAATTAGAACTTGTATCGTTCCAAATATCCTCATTTAGACCAATAGTTAAAGGAGCGACTCTGAAAAGTTCAAAACTTATTTTAATTCTAGTTGATTATAAATTAAAAAATAAAAAATAAAAATAAAATAAATAAAAAAAGAAAAGAAGAAGAAGACTATGTTGGTCCCAAATATGAGAGTCGATATCGAAATTGCAATAAGTAAAATCTGAATAACTATTAATCGGTCTAACCTTTGTAACATTACATGTATATCGGTATTTATACTAAACGAATGGTTGCCATTTGAACCATCCTGACTGTTCGAAGGGTTGTGGTCCAAGCGACACACCCTTTCACTAATTTACAGAATTTTAACTAATAACTAACTTAACTAACATTCGGTTATTAAGTTTCCTTTTAACGACTTTGGTCCTTCGAGTTTAAATAAGAAGCAATGCCGAGATTATTGTTTACATTCTCCTCCTTAATCTTGATCGTTGCTTTGACCTAAGTCTTGAACTCCGAGCATTTATCGCATAGTCACGAACTTCAGTCTTGGTAAGGCTTTCGTTAAGATGTCTGCTCTTTGTAGTTCTCCACTAACGTCACTACTAGAAAATCTGGTATCAGCAACGGACGTTTGCATCGCTATTCTGTCACTAAAGCCCTTCAACGACGGAATTGTGACGGATATATTCCGTCACGAAAAAGGGCCTCGCAAAATTTTAGTAACAAGTTTAGCGACAAAAATATTAGAGTTTCTGCGACAAACTGTCGGTCTCCAAACCCTCACTAGAGCCTTTTTAAAGTTACCTAAATTAAATTTGATTCGACCATCAAGTGACGGCTTAGCGACAAACATTTTGTCGCTAATAGAAACGACGAAGCGGTCACTAACGCACTGCTAATAATCGGCCAGCCATTTTGTTGTTATTCCATCGCAACTAGAGATGGAAATATGTGTCATTAATCCGCCACTAAAAGTATTGTCTCAAAACTGTCACTAACAATTTGTTTCTTAAATCAACACCATTTCGTAGCTTGTTTGAACAAATTCGTCTGTAATTTGTCGCGATTTAAACATCTTTTGAGGATAGAATATGTCGCTAATCAGTCAATAAACGATACAATTTATTTGCCATTTGTTCAAGATGTCACACAAACAAATAGCACAGTGATGATAGTCATAAAATCCATATCCAAATCAAATAACACATATCAAATCAAATAACAATCAGATTTGAAAGAAATCTAACATCTGATCTTCGACAACATAAAAGGAAGTCTAAACTAAAAGATTTTGTCTTACATAAAAGTTAAGAGTACCTAAATAGATTTAAAACTCTACAAAGTGTAATGGTTGATGTTCAAGATGTACGGCCACTTGCATTACCTTGTTTTGTTTCTGGTTGGTGGGTAACATGACTCTTGATACCATAACGAGCATCTCTTGAATTATTGCACGCATTTCTTCCTTAAGCACTTCACGCGTTTCTTCTTTGAGATCTCCGTCCATTTCTTCCTTGAGTTCATTCTTCATTTCTTCCTTGAGATCGACTTTCATTTCTTCCTTCAATTCTTCCTTTAACTCTCCACGAATGCTATCAGGATAGTTCTTCAACACAACAAATTCAAATATTAGTTTTTTTTTAAACATGTAGTAAAAAAAGGATATGTGATACTTCTTTGGATATAAAAGAAAGAAACACACCTGAATATCTTTAGATCCTGAGGACGGAGCACCAGTACATCTTGTAGCACTTGGTGTACTAGTCGTGTACTGTGGATCTGACATTGAACCCCATCCAAACACTCCACCGTTTGTAGCACATTGTTTCCATAGGTCATCATCATAGATGGGATGGTTAGCAGGATCTGATCAATATTTATCCACCAGTGTGCCATTATACGCAGCCTTTAGATAGTCACGAAACACAATTTGTTTAATGCAAATCCATTTATATAAAAACACACATTACATATCACACTATAATCTGTTATCTTATAACTATAATATTCAATAAAGCTTAAATCTATAATATTAAAAGTGTTGAATTCAAAGCTACCAAACACCCTTGATTCAGTGGTAATAACAGTTCCAAACACCCCTTTGATTCAGCTGTAAAAAAGTCCCAAACACCTCTTTAATTCAGCTTATTAAACACGTAAATGATACCGTGATAAGTTGATACTCGATTAGTTGATTGTGATGTGTTGTTGAGAAAGTGAGAATTGGATTAAAAAGAATTGAGAGAAACTGAGAAAGATTTAGGTAAAAAAACTAAGTTCAAGAATTAGTAACTATGGAAGTAAGAATAAATACCGCCACTCTCTCTGATTTTGACGTAATGGAGGCTCCTTTCTTCATGTGTGTGAGCTTAAATAGTTCAGCGGCAGTTGGGGGGCGTTTGTGTTGTTGTTCCTGTAAATCCGTAAAAATTTTGTAAGATATAAGAAGAATACAAAATAATACTTGTAAGTTGTAAAGCTTCTGGTCTTTTCTCTTAGGCAGCCTACTGCACTTCTTTTTTCCTAACTCCACTCTTTTTTTCTTTTTATCTCACCGCACTTTTTGCTAAAGTAAAGTAATGAGCTATGTCATATTCTTTTCTAAACCTACTGCCCTTTTCTACATGTTGCCAATTTGCCCTCACAAATTATTATCATTCTCAGTTAATCAAATAACTCAAACCAAATGATTTAATAAATCACATATTCTTGTTATACGCTTAGACACAAAGAACTGATTTGACCCAAATACAACAACCATTGACAACATAACAGATATTTAAAAAAAAAATAGAAAACAAAAATGGATATATAAGTAGAATCTTATGAATTTACTTTTAAATATGTTCTTCTATTTCTGTATCAATGTAGACCAAACAACAAACAAACCGTAAAATGTAACCATATAAACATAAAATGACAGAAAATTTTATCAGAAGCGAGATGTGCAAACCAGAACAGCGCAATTATTAGTGTAAATCATTGAAGAAGCAGAAACATGTATTGAACATGAAAAAACATGTATTGAACATGAAAGTGGCATCATAATAACCGTTATTGTGAAGCAGCTACATGTATTGAACATCAAATCTATTGTTCACTATTGCGGTTCTTAATACATGTACTTCACATGAGACGCATCATATCAAAGTTACTTTTTTAGCCAGTTTTCATTCAATAAGCAATAAAATTGTTGCAGCTAGTAAGTGTTACTTTGGTTTAAAAACGATATCAAAACTGTAAATAGATGTTCTAGTTGATTAAGCTTACTATATTTCCCAAAGACCCAAACTAAAATGCCAATATTATTCTTTTAACAGGACAAGTATACCTATATTTCATAAGGGGTTCGTATGGGTTGCAGTTGAAGAGGATCAAATCAAGACTGAATCGGACTAAATCAACTTGATTTTGGTTTAGAATTGGTTAGTCAACTCATACTTAAAATAGTTTCAATTGAGGACATACAAACATAAAGTAACTCTATCTTAATTGATCTTTGAAATAGTACCCACACAATTACTGTTAGCAATGCTAATTCAAAGAACCCTAAATTACTAACATAAAATAAAAGGGAAAAATTAACCTAATTAACTATAATCATGCAATCAAACTCAATGAATCAAGAACCCTAACATAATATTAAAAGGTTAATTTAGACTAATTAACACAAATTATGAACTCAAATAGTGAATGGTTAACATACCTTCTCTGGTTGCTTCCCTCAAAGTCTATTGTATCTAATAAACCGCAACTTTAATGTTTTGTAGAAGCTGCTCCACGATCTCCACATATGAAGGCGCGCCAAATAATTTCACACAAGCCGCCAAAATTTTTCACTAAATGCATTAGATGGTCAATAACTGTATTTCTCTACATGCGCTGTTGAAAGATATGATAAAGTATACTATATGATAAAATAAAGGGACCCTATATTCCTTTAATTCTATTATTATTATTATTACTAATTTCAATTAGGTGACTTAATTGGGCCGGGTCGGGTTGGTCGGATTCGAGTTAGTTTGGATTGGTCACTGTCGGATCAATGCTAAAATAATATACTTGAACCCAACCTTATTTAAATTTGGGTAAGTCGGGTTCGGGTTAATTTGGGTCGGGTTCAGATCAATCCAAATATGAGTAAAATAATAAAAAAATTTGCTTATTTGTACTAATTTAAATAGACGTTATAAAAAAGATATTAAAAAAAAACTTTATTCAGGTCAATCGGGTCGACCCCAACCCGAGTTAGCCAAATATTTTTAACTTGATACCCAGCCCTATTTATTATTCGAGTTACTCGGGTTGACCCGAATAAATTTTTTGACCCAGATAACCCGACCAGAAAAGGCTTAATCGGATTCGGGTTAGGTCGGCTTTTTTGACACCCCTATCTATCTTTATGATCATTTTTATAATTTTTATTATTGTAACTCTTAATTAGTGTTCCTATTATCATTAATCACAACTATTGTGTCAATCTGTTTTTCGGGTTTATCAGATTTTTAAAGAAGGAAACTTTAACCCACAACAGACCTTATAAGCAAACAGGTTGGTCGGGTTCAGGTTAATCGGATTATTAGGTTACTTCTTAACATTAACATGCAAAGAAGAGAGTTTTGTTCTTTGCAATTTTGCAAAGGAGTTGTCTCATTGGGTTTTTAAATGCTAACTAGGTTTTTTTTTCCACATTTTTCATGACATAACCAAATCCAAAACAACACGTCTTGAATAGCTTAGCTTCAAGTTTCGTATAAGCACATGCAGAATAATAATCAATACAAGTAAAGCTGTAAATGAAAGAACTCTTTGCGAGTTACTTTAACTTAACTTGTTAAATGGTCAACTTGAGCTCCACTTGAACTCAAGTTATACGAGCTCAAACAAACCTCGACTTTTAGCCTAAATCTCGATTAGTTTTCGAGCTCAAGATTAACTGAAAGATATTATTCTACTTCATTACAAAATATCGATTTAAAGATTGTTTGGTTTAGCTTATTTTAGTAGATGGGTTGGTTTAATATCACATTGAGTTACTCTCTTTCAATAGCTGAGTAAGTAAATTTCACCCTAAACATAAAAGTCCAAATTCGTTGGGAAGCAACTGAGTTAAGCAATCCATCATTTGCCACTTCTTTCACAAGTGAAGAACATAATACATTTTCATATATTGTTGTGTCATTATACTCCACAATCATACACCAAAGTTGTTGATCATTATCATACACCAAATTAGACAGATCGGATTGTATTGTAGGCCTTAAATACATTGTGAAGAAAGGTGGTCCCGATAAACATAGGTTATATATAACGTTGATACAATATATATGTTATATTAAATGGTACCTCTTTGTCTAAGTGTGTGACTCCGTATGCTCACATATTTCTAGCCATATAATTATTTATTATGATATGATTAGCATATCCCAACAAGTTGTTCATGAGACATGGTCCAAGCCTGTTACGAGGACGACTTTCTGGACATTAAGTGTTTTTTTTTTNGATTTCTTTTGGATCGTTAAGGTAATGTAGCGGTGGTACATCAAATCTTAAGTTCGACGAGTTTTTAGTTCCTTTTAGTTTGTGTTAACTTTTATGTGGTGTTTGTTTTCTCAAAAATGCCTCTTAACAGCATCTTCATTAGACACATTCAGACGCGGTCAGACATTTGGGTCATTAAGAGTGTTTGTTTTTTCGTGTCATTTAGAAACTGTAACAAGCAACCAGTGTTAAGAGCGTTTGTTTGTTTTCTTATCATTAAGAGGCAGTAAGAGGCATAAACATCTTATTGAACTAGATGTGGGCGTCTTAACACCTGTTTATATCTTTCTTTCTTTTTATTTTCTTTTTTCTTTGTTACGATTTTTTTAGTGTTTTTTTCCTTTTCCTTTTTTTTTTTTTTTTGTCTTGTTTCACCTTTTGTCTTTATTAAATAAAATCACTGCATATGTTTTGTTGTAAGATGATATGTGACAATTCATATTTTGTTCAAATTGAATGGTGTTGTTTGAGACTCATATATCTCAACTATAACGCAATTCATTTAGTTAATCTAACTAAAAAAGTTTAATTTAAACTCTGACACGTTTATTTTTGTCAAATAAACATGATTGCATGTTTTGTTTAAAATACTTTCAACTTTAAATTGATTATATTATAAACTTTATTTTTTTATATTGAATAAAGTCTATTTCATGTGCGAATTCAATCATTATTTATTTAATTTGAAAACACTGATAGTTTAATACATCTAGACATTTTTATAAAAACAAACAGTTTTATTTGAGTCAAATTCAGATTTCTCAACCACTTATTCAAATTAAGATGGAAATCAGATCTGCATATTCAAATTCAAATGTGCGAATCAGATTCAGATTCAGAGTCTATTAATAAACAAACAACACTTTAGTTTTGCCATCATTTTATGTTGATGAATAGCACTCGTGATATATTCTTTTAATAGAGTAGTTGTTTACTTGTTCATATTATATGGGTTGAGGGGTTTAGTTGACATAACTCATGTTGTTGAAAAAGTCTAATTAACTAAATAAATTGTTGCGAGTTGTATAAGGTAAGGACGCGTACATGTTGGTATTGTTGTTGTAGTGGAGAATATGCGGTGTTGCTTAGCCTTTATATATTCTAGTTATTTATTTTGAGTGTTTTACGGACCATATTCAAAATCAAAGATATAGCCCAAGTTTCTCAATATTTTTAAACATTGTATCATTTCAAAGCATAACCGTTTACTAAACTATATTTGTGCCTAACAAAACTTTAAAGTTGGGGAAAAAAAGGAACGGTCGAACCTGGGTTGCATATATAGTAGCAATCCACATCACGTGAAATACGAACATTTTGTATTCGGTATGTCACTAATATTATAAGAAAAATAACAACCATTAATTAAGGCACTAAAGGGTCACACCGGTACATCACAAATGGAAGAAAATACTTACTCAGTTAATAAATATTTAAAGAGTCGATAGTTTTAAATTAATTAATAATTAAGCGTAAACATTAAAGGGAGCAAAAGAGGGGTGTATGAGGTAGGACGAACGGTTGACTCCCCCTAAGGGTATGAGTTTGACTTTTTGTCTAACTTGGAGTGCAATCCAAAAATCCTCCTTTTTTTTATCTATAAATATAAAGGTGATTCAAGGGTTACTTATAATTAATAATATTAATTAACATTAATCAGTAAACGTAACCCTACAAAGTCCATCGCTAATCAGTAGCTAAGTGAAAAACTTAGCGACGTATTTGAGACAATTAAAAAAATCCATCGTTATGTCGTCAGAATTCTGTCGCTAATAGTTGCAGCCTAAGTTCGTCGCTAACTCTGTCTCTATATGATTACGTTTAGCGATAGAATTGTGACAGATGCATAATTGGTCTCTAATTTTGTCACTGATTTGTCACTAATTTGTCGCTAATTTATCAAAGTCAAATTTGTAGCAAATCTATCTCTAATCCGTCACTGTGAACCAATTTATTGTGACAGACTAATTCGGTCGCTAATTTTCGTCGCTGTTGCTCAGTATTCTAGTAGTGCGTGTTCCAAATTGATATGACCATTCTCTACACATTCACGAATGAAATGATAGCGAATGTCTATGTGCTTGCTCCTTCCATGAAATACTGGGTTCTTTACGAGTGCTATAGCTGATATGTTGTCAACTCTAAGCGTTATCCTCTTTTCTTGCCATCCAGTCAATTCACTAAGTAGTCGTTTTAACCACAAAGCTTGACATGCATGCTGCTCCAGTAGCCGCCATGAATTCTGATTCACATGATGATAGTGCCACTGGAGGTTGTTTCTGAGTACACCAAGTAATAGGTGACTCTCCAAACTAAAATACGATTCCAGTAGTTTCTTTTCCTTGATCGGTGTTGATTCCATAACTACTATCGCTGTAACCTGTAATCTTGCAGCCGCCTTCTTTCTTGTATATTATGCCATGCTCCTTTGTTCCTTTGATATATCGGATTACTTGTTTCACTGCCTTCAGGTGATGATCCTTCGGGTCTTGCATAAATCTGCTGAGTAGTCCGACTGAATAACTAAGATTTGGTCTTGTATGTAGTAAGTATCTAAGACTTCCAATTAAGCTGCGGTAGTAAGTTGCGTCAACTGAGTTTCCATCTTCCGCCTTGACCAACTTAGTGCCGGGATCCATTGGTATCTTCGTATCATTACTGTCCGTCATACTTGTATCTTTCAAGATCTTGTTAATGTATCCTGTTTGCTTGATTGTAATCTCTCCTCCTGTCTGTGTAACTTCTATCCCAAGGTAATAAGCTAGTAACCCTAAGTCACTCATTTCAAATTTGTCTTTCATCTGGGATTTGAACAAGTCTATTTCCTTCTTTGGAGTTCCCGTGATTATCAAATCATCTACATATACTCCAACTATAAGTGTAGAAGTCTTGCTTCTCTTTGTATAAACTGCTTGTTCGAGATTACATTTCTTAAGTCCAATGACTTTAAGGTTTGATCAACCTTCACGTTCCAAGCTCTCGGTGCTTGTCTTAAGCCATACAAAGCTTTAGTTACTTTGTATACTTTTCCTAAGTTTCCTTCTTGAATGAAACCTTTAGGTTGTGTAACGTAGACTTCTTCCTTCAATTCTCCATGTAAAAATGCTGATTTTACATCTAAGTGGTGTACTTGCCAACCATGATATGCTGCTAGTGCCAATATTAGACGAACTGTCTCTATCCTAGCAACTGGTGCAAACACTTCATCGAAGTCTATTCCTTGTTCTTGTACATAACCTTTTGCTACTAATCTTGTCTTATACTTAATGATCTTTCCTTTAGCATCTCTCTTGGTCTTATAAACCCATTTGAGTCCTATTGCTTTCTGGTTTGTTGGCAACGTATTAAGAGTCCATGTGTTATTCTTGTTGATTGAATCCAATTCAATCTCCATGGCCTCAATCCACTTCTTATCTTTTGATGCTTCCTTGTAATTACGAGGTTTTTCTTCTGTGAAGAATAAGCTTGGTGCTTCTACTTGTTGTGCAGTTTCATAGATTTCTGTTAAATCTTTTAAACCTCGTACTGGTCTATGATCATACCTCTGATCTGAGCTTCCTAATGAGCTAAAAGTAGCTTCTTCTTCCTCTTCTGAGTTGGTCATAATTGTATGTTGGTGGTGTGATTGGTGAGTCTGGATCTGATGTTGGATCCGGTATTGGATACATATTGTCATTGTTTTCTACGTTGACTGGTATAGGATTTTCATTGTCAACTTCGTCTACCACAAAACTAGCCCAAAATGTGTCTTGTGTACTTGTATCCTCTCCACTTTTATCCCAATCCCACGGTTTTGTTTCCATAAACTTTACGTCCATACTAACATCTTTCTTCTTTCCTATCGGATCATATAGCCTACANCTGAGTTGGTCATAATTGTATGTTGGTGGTGTGATTGGTGAGTCTGGATCTGATGTTGGATCCGGTATTGGATACATATTGTCATTGTTTTCTACGTTGACTGGTATAGGATTTTCATTGTCAACTTCGTCTACCACAAAACTAGCCCAAAATGTGTCTTGTGTACTTGTATCCTCTCCACTTTTATCCCAATCCCACGGTTTTGTTTCCATAAACTTTACGTCCATACTAACATCTTTCTTCTTTCCTATCGGATCATATAGCCTACATGCTTTTGATCCTTCCTCTACTCCTAAATAAACCATCGGTATGCTTCTGTCATCTAACTTCTTCAAGTGAGGTATCGTTTTCTTAGCATAAGCTGTGCATCCGAATATTCTTAAGTATTCCCGATTCGGTTTTCTGTTGTAGAGGGCTTCATATGGTGATCCTCCAGGGATTTCGTAGGTACCCTGTTGAGTATGTAAATGGCGTGTTTGACTGCTTCCGCTCAAAAAGTTAAGGGTAACTTCATTGCTTTCATCATACTCCTAGTTGTTGATAACACTGTCCTATTTCTTCTCTCCACTACTCCATTTTGTTGTGGTGAGTATGGTCTGTCAACTGTCTTGCTATACCATTTTCCTTACAGTATTTGGTGAACTCATTTGATGTAAATTCACCTCCTCTATCTGTTCTTAGCATCTTTAATTTCAACTTCAATTCCATTTCAATCTTCTGTCTAAATTCCTTAAATGTGCTAAATGACTGATCTTTCGATGTTAGAAAGTAGGCCCACATAAAACGTGTGCAGTCATATATCAATAAGAAGATGAGCTTCTTTCTAGAGTGTGTGGCTGGACTTATGGGACCACAAAGATCTCCATATACTAAGTCTAATGGGTTCTTTGATCTGAATTTAGCTTGATGTGGAAATGGTGTTCTAATGTGTTTTCCTAATAAACATGCAGCACAGATTTGTCCTGCATGATTTATTCTTGGTATTCCATTTACTAGACCTTTTCTTGTCATCTTGTCTAACGCGTCAAAGTTCAGATGACCTAATATAGCATGCCATAACCATGCTTGGTTATCTACGTTTGCTAAGAGACATATAGGTGCCTCTATTTGTAGTCTAATATTGTAAAGTCGATTCTTAGATCTTTCTACTTTCATCAACAATTTCTTGCTCTTATCATACAAAGTCAGTTTGTTTCCATCCATAATGATCTTGCAACCTATCTCGGTAAGTTGTCCTAGACTATGTTACTTTTGAGGTTTGGAATGTAGTAAACATCTGACACTATCTTTTGTTCCTTGTTTCTACATCCTAATAGTATTGAACCTCTACCCTTTATCTCTACATACGATCCATCTCTAAAACGAATGAGTCCAGTGATGCTTTCGTCAATATCCTTAAAATGACTCTTGGTTCCCGTCATATGGTTACTTGCACCATTATCTAAATACCATATGCTAGCATCTGTTGTAGCATACTTACCGGGTTGTACTTGTCCTTCATTTAACAAGACTTCTTCGTGTTTTTCATGTGTAGTCATTAATAGTGATGGTTCATGGTCTTCTAAGATAAGGTTTGATTGTTCCTGGGTTGTTGATGGTTTTCTGCAGTCTTTCTTCATATGTCCTTGTTTCCCGCAATTGAAACATTTTACTTTTCTTATATCCCACTCACGTCTACCTTTATTTGACTTATCTTTGTGAGTTGAGTTCTTTCCATTCGAGTTGTCCTTATTCTTATTATTTTGCCAGTTTCCTCGTGAGTAGTTTGATCTACCCCTATGTTTAGTAAATCTTTTTCCATTTCTAGAGTGTTCGCCTTGTGCGAATAGTAAATTATCCTGGCTTTCTACTTGTCCTCCCTTTCAGAGTTTTATCCTTTCCTCGAATGCCTTAAGTTTTCCAGTGATCTCATATAAGGTAATGTCATTGGGATCATTTGTCTGTTCTATGGATGCTACTATTTGAATTAATCTATCTGGTGTGGAATCTAATAGCTTTCGTACTAAAAGTGATTCATCCATGGTCTTTCCTAATTCTTTAGCCTTCGTGGCGTAACCATTTAGTTTGTTCGTAAATGCATCCACCGTTTCATCTTCCTTCATCTGAAGGGTATGAAATCCAATCATCAATGATTGTAACTGTGCTTGTTGCACTTTCTCTTCTCCAACGTGTATCCTTTTTAACGATTCCCATAATTCCCTTGCCGTTTTACAACTTGCTACTTGTAAAATCACATCCTCGGTCAACGCTTGATATAGGAGGGCAATAGTTGCCTTATCTTTCTTATCATCTACTTGCGTGTTTTTCTTAGGTTCTATTGTCTCCCATAAACCATGTGCTTCTAGTATAACCTTAATTTGTATAGCCCAAACCGTGTAGTTTGTGGTTTTAAGTTTAGGGCATTGGTATTGTGCAATAGGTGTTACGGGTTTCACTACATTATTAGTGTTATTCGCGTCGTCACCGGCCATCTTATAGGTGTTTATAATCTTCACCTTCTACTTGTATGAGAATTCCTAACTAGTGTGGTATCAATTAATACTACTGGAACATAAATAGTTATCCGGGAATCTTAATAGTACGGGATCAATATATAAAGTTCTTGGTATTTTCTAATAGTATAAACAAGTATCTATACTCTGTAAATGTGAAATGAAATCCAAAGTTCGAATTGTTGTGACCTCGTTGTTGTGTCAAGTGTATTCCCCTTTATGTCGGCACTAGAATGTTATGCCAACTACGCTTTTCTTTCCCTTGTTCACCCAAATCANAGTATAAACAAGTATCTATACTCTGTAAATGTGAAATGAAATCCAAAGTTCGAATTGTTGTGACCTCGTTGTTGTGTCAAGTGTATTCCCCTTTATGTCGGCACTAGAATGTTATGCCAACTACGCTTTTCTTTCCCTTGTTCACCCAAATCAATTCACATACACCCCTTGATGTTGTCGAATTGCTTTCCAATAACCACACCTTTACCACGTTGCTTCCTTTATCCTTCTTTGTGTCAACTTGAAATCAAACCGTGCCCTAGACTTTTTTTTTTTTTTTTTTTTTTTTTTTTTTTTTTTTTTTTTTTTTTTTTTTTTTTTTTTTTTTTTTTTTTTTTTTGGTTTTCTCTAACTTTTTCTTTTTTTTTTTTTTACTTATTTTTTTTTTTTTTCTCGGCTTCCCTCCATAAGTCTCCAAATTCTTTCATTATAACAAGTTGTTGTTTGTTGTTTTTCCTTTTGATTTCCAAGTTCTTATTTCAACAAGGTATCCAAAATATCTCTCGGTATTTTTTTTAAAACAAACGGATTTGTTTTTTTTCCTTCTTCTAATACTATCACGGTAGTATGTCTCTAAACAAGATAGCGAATTTATTTGTATCTTGTTGTCTCCGTTGCTTGTTACTAGTCTAACGCGTTCCAGAATACGTCTCTCCCTTCTTGTTTTTGTTCCACACCGTATGTCCACAACAAATACCCCACGGTATTTTCAAACAATTGATCAAGTTGTTTGTTATCGTTGTTGTTCTTGTATTGCTAGCGTGCCTCCAAACAATCTATTGTTTTCTGTTTTTCTCGGTACCTTTTATGCTCAAGCAACCTTTTTCCTTTCCAACTTATTGCGCTATATATTGCAACAGTGGGTCTTCTTCCTTTTGACGTCCTTCTTCTTCCAAATTGTTGCGTTAATGATGCAACAAGGGTCTCCTGGTTTGTTGTCGTGTGATGTTAATCACAAAACAAAGTTTCTGAAAAAACTATGTTTCCTTTTCCTTTCCTTCCTGCCGCGTACAGTAGACACAACAACACAACCAAATAAGTCACCACTTCGTTTGGTGCCTTCTCGATTGAAATTTCTACACAAGTACAGTCGTGCACTTACTTTCCTTGCGTCCTAGTTATCCAGGCAACGTGTTCTATGTTTGTACGTTGCGTGTTCTTTTCCTGAAACAAAGTTCCAGTGTCCTGTTTTCTTCTTGGTTTCCTTACTCGGTCTCGTTAAATGTTTTCCAGGCAACATGTTCTATATCGAAATTGCAATAAGTAAAATCTAAATAACTATTAATCGGTCTAACCTTTGTAACATTACATGTATATCGGTATTTATACTAAATGAATGGTTGCCATTTGAACCATCGTGACTGTTCGAAGGGTTGTGGTCCAAGCGACACACCCTTTCACTAATTTACAGAATTTTAACTAATAACTAACTTAACTAACATTCGGTTATTAAGTTTCCTTTTAACGACTTTGGTCCTTCGAGTTTAAATAAGAAGCAATGTCGAGATTATTGTTTACAGACTATATAAATTGTCATGTAAGACGAAGTAGTAGTTTGCAAAGAAGAAATAACCGGGAAAAGTAAGTAAGGTCTTTACTATATATATGCACATAACTGAAATGTCCAATCGGACAATATGGAATGGGAGTTTGATATATGGCTTGGATTTTCGGTTTCCTTGATTGCTTTGGATCAAAAGCAGATGTTTTTTGCTGTTGTCAGTTTATTGGTTTCATTCAAGCTTAATAATAGCCAAAAACCTATGTAAAACATGTACACTTTTTATTTTACATGCTAAAGCAGCATAGGCGTCAAAACTCTTTTAATTCTCTAAAGCATGGTTGAATATGAAGTCTTTATATACACGAATACAATAAACCCTTTCAATATTAGCAGTCTGGAGTAGCCTATATAATGTTTTATAAAAGAGAATCGGATCGGATCGGAATCAGTTTACAAGGAAAATGTCTATGATCCTACTTATTTATATGGTACATATGTTATACACATTCTATGCAACAACAACTGAAGATGCAAAACTTTTCCTGACTGCCATTAGCAACGCAATATAGTGTTCTTTTGCCCATGCTATCAAAAGTAGCTAAGTTTATGTTGGGCCCGTCTATTTCCCAGTTGTCATCCATTGGTTCCTTTAACAAATACTCAGAATCTTCTTCATTGGAAGTACTTTTCACCCATGGATGCTTCTGTATCCTGATTTACATCTAGGCTTGATCGGTAACAACTAAGATCAGGGGGAGCTAGAAAGCTATGGTCGAGGGGGTAAACTTTGATAAATTTTATAAACTACACTATAAATCGATTCGTTAGGAGGGCAAATCACCAAAATAGTCAGATAAATTGAATTTTACAATATAATTTTTTTTCGCTAAGGGGCACGTTCCCACCCTACCCGCCTCCCGTCGTCACGAGTAGCTGAGATATTCTTTGAAAAAGTCTGCATTACTTCTACTTGCATAAGCTCAGCATTAATTTCCAAATATGGTGTCAGGCCAGACGCTTGATCACTAAGCATTGCTGGTTATATATATCAACGTTTTGAAAGTAATAAAAACTTGAACGGTTATTTGAATAATTATTTGCTACTTAGACCTACAACACATGCCTAAATACATGCATAATGCATAAATCACTTGTACAATTGTATTATGTACTTTCTCTATCCAAATTCCCGCCAATCATTTTTTAAAATCAACCTATCAAATCATGATTAGGTACATTTGTAGGCATGATTGATTAGTAGGCTAACAATCATTTTTCAACATATTTTACAAAAATATGTTTTTACTGTTATATATTCGTAAATCATAAGTTTGCTTGTTAACAAAGATTATCAATTAATGATATGATACAGCTGACAATATTTTCACTAGTTCTCGCGACCACCATTTTCTTAACGACACTTATTTTTTTTCAGTAACATATGAATCTCTAAATTAAACTAGAGTGGACTGCTGCAGATACTGTAACTACCAGCTACATTGACAATTGTTTTTGTCACCGACACCACCAAGTTTAGTAACGGACTCCTCACTAAAGAAAAAATGCCCATCTGTGAACAAAATATAGTGATGCCTTGTATTCTCTCGTCACTGGTACTTGCTGACGAGAAAAACTGTCACAATTGTTTGGTCACCTTTTAATTAGTGACAAAACTAATAATTGGTTATTGATCAGTCACCAAACTTTAAACTATTTGTAATGGTCCAATATGCTAGTCACTAAGTGATGGAAAATTTAGTGACACAAGTATTACTTTCTGACTTGAGTTGACTTAACCTAAAATTTTGTAACTTCATTTGCGAGACAAAGAAATGTATTAAAAATATAAGAAATAATAAGTTATTTGTATAGTAACATTGTTTTTCAGATCGTTCAAATCGCACCATGAAATTTCATACACTCATCGTCCTTATCAACGAAATCTGTGCACCACAACATTGCACTCTGCGTCTATCAACGTCGTGCTCACTGTTGGATACAATCATGTGTGAAGCTAATCGATGCTATGACCCTATGAATTGATCAATGAGCACATGACCATAAAACTGATTATTAAGGACCATATATAGAATACCTATGAAATTCTTGGAATTTGTATATATCGTTTTCGAAATTATACGTATGGCTTGTACATAGGACCATAGAATTGATCCTATGACCCTAGAAATATATTTAGAAAAAAAAAAAAAAAAAAAAAAAAAAAAAAAAAAAAAAAAAAAAAAAAAAAAAAAAAAAAAAAAAAAGAAATTGTCCAAATGCTTCGAACCAAGTTTTGACCGAGTTTGATCGAGTCTTGACCGAATACAGACAAAACCAATTTTTGTGGCCCATTTGGCTCAGCTCTCCTCGACCACTGACCTTTTAGCGCCGATAACTTGGCCTAGTAGCGAGTAATCGCCAATTACTCGGCTTGTAATCCGAGTGTAATTTACAGCATTGTTCGCTTGAAAGTTTATACGATAGTTATTCAATAAATAGGGTAACAACAGAATTTTGTTCGTAACTGTCAAGCAGTGGGTACACAAGAACACTACTTTGATAACTTTTCATAAACAGGGCTTGGAGGATACACAAGAACACTACTTTCCAATAATTGACAAATTAGTTGTAATAAATTTGTGCCATTCTACTTGGAAACTTTCAAGAAGAATCGATTGTAAGATATGCAAATGCATTCAGTCCAAGGAAAAGTAGAACAATCACAATGTTAGTTTGTTAATGAAAACCTCTCTAGAACTCTGTATTCTGAGATGAAATATTATGGGTACATTAAATATCTGATCAACAACCATATATTTCCAATAATTTTATGGATACATTGAATAGTTTTTTTGAAAGGTTAAGTATATATTAGTTACAAAATTATAACATCTTTTATAAATGTTAAACACTTGGGGCCTGTATTTAAAAAAGTGTGCCTCCGAGCGCCTGAGGCGTGAGGCGAGTCGAGGCACTGGCCTGATTGCCTCAAGGTGAAGTGATTACTAAAGCCGAGAAACACCTAAAGACCGCACGCCTAGCACGCATTTTGGCACCTCATGTGTCTTTGGCCTCCAAACATTAATATAAACTTATATTAAGTTAGTTAAACTGAGAGCTAATTTGGACTNGAGGTGTAAATGAGCCTAGTTTGCTAAAAGCTCGATTTGAGCTCATAAGCTCGAGCTTCAAACATCGAGCTCAATTTAGGTTGCAAACTTACATGAGCTTTTACTTATATAACAAATCTAAATATATTATAATTATATGTACGTCATACGTTGCTACATTTTCGGTTATAGAAAATTAAAAAGCTAAATGTACTTTGTAAACGAGACGAGCCGAGCTCGAGCCATAAAATAACTCGTGAACCGTACAATAACAATTTAATCCTTCGCTATCAATAACCATTTAATCATTTGCTATTAATAAAGTGGTTAAAAACGTATAGGGTTCATAAAATATATATAAAAGTAAAATATCAAACATTTAGGTGTATAATAAATAAAAAAAAAATTAGCTACAAATCGAAAAAAAGAAAGATTACATCAAAAAAAAATTGCGTCCCACCACTATGTAAATTCAATTTAGTATTATATATATAAAAAAAATAAAACATTATACATAAATAAAAAAAAAGAAAAAAAAAGGGACAAAAAGACAAGTTTAATATACTTTTAGTTAATTATTTATATTTATTTCTCCTTATAAAGTTCTTGTGTGAAGTAACTTATTAACATATGAATACGATGGGTTGATGGTCATACTAAGTATTAAAAGCCCATTGTAAACGTAAGCCCACATATACATATGATCTAACACTCACTTAACACTGTGTTCTAAAAAAAAAATAAAAAATAAAAATAAAAATAAAATAAGAAAGTGAAAGTAAATTAAAGAAGTAGAAAGTAAAGTATGAGAGAGGAAGTAAAGTAAACTTTCATCCTAAAAGTGGGGTGAAAATTTTTAAAGCAAAATTACAATACTTTCAGTCACTTTCAATCACTTTACTTTCTAAAAAAAACTTGAGAACACAACTTTTATCACTTTCACTTTCTTTCCTTTCTTTTACCATACTTGAGAACACAACGTAAGTATCAAACCTTTCTTTCATTACATAAAAATAACCACCACTACTGGCTGTAAAAAATTTGGCCACAACTAAGCAACATCCACCATCGCATAACCATCACCCACCTCTATTATTATTCCTCCTCCTCCTATGCAATTGTTTTTGTTTCTTTATACTTTTATAAACAACAATTTTTTCACACACAATGATTGGAACTTTTTCTTAATTGCCCCGGTTCAAAATTTTGTATCCCTCTATATTAGAGTTACAAATTTTGTGCACCGGGTCTTTTTCTTTTTAATCGACAATTTCACAGCTTATCAAAAATATATCTCATGAGACGTTGACTGGTCATTGCCACGTCATCAAAAAGCACGGATCGTGTGACACTTTTTTTCTGTCAAACTTGTAAAACTACAGGGACTAAATTGTAAAAAAACTATAACAACTTTCCCGCCAATAAAAACACAAAACAAACACACACTTCACACAACCAGTAATCAAATTCAAATTTTCGAAATGGCCGAGAGACACGTAAATCGAGGAATTATGCAGGAAGAACGAGACGCAGCTGCTCGAAGAGGTCCGCGTACTTACCGATTACGCTTATTTACCGCTTCGTTTCATTTTGCACTTTATATCACAAACTAATCGGTACGGTTATTTTCGAGATTATGATCAATTTAGGTGTATAAATCGCGTGAATCGCTTTGCGTTACGTGCTGAATTTGTAACTGTTTATGATCAATTGAATTCGATGTGCGAATCGTGTGGCTCGTTTTGCGTTACTTGCTCAATTTATAACTGTTATTTGGTCAGTTTAGGTTATTTCGAAATCGAGCCTTAGATTTATGAATTCTGTTAGTAATGTTGGGTTTAGTTTTCCTTGGCCCATGAGGAAAGCCCACCAAATCAGCCCAAACCTAAAGTCAATGGTATTTGTTGACTTGGAGGATGTATGTATTAATCTTGGGCAGCCACTATCACAGAACATCAATAATAATAGAGAGAGAGAGAGATCAAAAGAGAGAGTAAAGTGCAGTCCCGTTTTTCTGCACAGCAGCCCACAAAACTGAAGATCGCCGGAGTTTGAACCGTTGGATCGTAACGATTTTCGAGCTGTAGCTTCCTTACATATAAAGGAAAGTTTTGACCGTTGGAAATCTGATTTTGAGGCCTGGAAGTCCTGTTTCTTGCCCAGGCAGATTGCATCAGATTTTCTGGTGATGTTGTTCCTCTTTTGTCTTTAGCTTGTTTCCATACATCTTGATGCTTTATTCCAAGTGTATGATGATTGTTGTATGCCTCTAGTATCTTGAGAAGGTCTGATTGTATTGCTCTATTATTGGTGGTAGTGGATTTTAAGCGGCACTAGTTGTCCCGTGGTTTTTACCCGTTTTGGGGTTTTCCACGCAAAAAGCTTGGTGTTTTTGTTGTGTGTTTATTACTTTTGTTACCTGCTGATTTGGGTTGTTTTGATACTATTAGGGGCTGTTTAGAGTAGTGGTTAGTGTGCCTTATTTGTTTACTTCCTCATAGGTTCATACGGGTTTGGGTAGGTGTTGTCAAACGAAGGTTTTGCTTCCGCACTTGTGTTTATTCCGTTGTGACCCATTACACCTTTACCCGTCAAATTGGTATCAAGAGCTTGGTTCTTGGTTTAGGGAGTTAACCTGTTTGAACGATGGAAGCTAATACAAGTAGGATGGTTAGTTTGAATGGTTCTAATTATCATGTTTGGAAAGGAAAGATGGAAGATCTCCTTTATGTTAAAGACTACTACTTGCCTGTTTTTACTACTGAGAAACCTGAGAATAAAACAGATGCAGAATGGACTATTTTGCATAGGCAGGTTTGCGGGTATATTAGGCAGTGGGTTGATGATAATGTTTTGAACCATATTTGTGAGGAGACACATGCTCGTACTCTTTGGAACAAACTTGAACAGTTGTATGCACGAAAAACTGGAAATAACAAGTTGTTCTTAATCAAGCAAATGATGGGATTAAAGTACACTGATGGGTCTCCTATTACTGATCACTTAAATGCTTTTCAGGGTATTATAAATCAACTTGCAGGTATGGGTATCAAGTTTGAAGATGAGGTTCAAGGCTTGTGGCTTCTTGGTACTTTACCGGATACTTGGGAGACTTTTAGGACATCTTTGTCCAACTCTGCACCAGATGGTGTTATCACCATGGAATTGGCTAAAGGCAGTATTCTGAATGAAGAAATGAGAAGAAAGTCACAGGGTTCTTCTTCACAGTCAGACGTCTTGGTCACAGAAAGGCGGGGGAGAAGTCAAAGCAGAGGTCCGAGTAACAGAGGTAATCATCGTAGCAGTTCGAGCAAAGGAAAATTTGCTGATGTTGAATGCTATCACTGTCACAAGAAGGGACACACAATGAAGTTCTGCAGACAGTGGAAAAAGGAGAACAAGAAGAAAAACTACAATAATCAGAAGAACAAGCACAAGAAAGATGATGATGGTGATGACAACACTGAAGTAAATGCCACCACAGATGAGTTCTTTGTTTGCTCTGATTATGATATGGTTAACCTTGCTAATGATGATTCGAGTTGGATTCTTGACAGTGGTGCTACTTGCCATGTTGCAACACGAAAAGAATATTTTTCATCTTACACACCAGGTGATTTTGGTGTTGTTAGGATGGGTAATACTGGGCTATCTAGGATTGCTGGTATTGGAGATATTTGTTTGAAGTTTGACACAGGGATGGAATTGGTTTTGCATAATGTGAAACATGTCCCAGATATGAGACTTAATATTATCTCAACAGGTCTTCTTGATGAAGATGGTTACCACAACAGTTCTGGTAATGGCTTGTGGAAAGTGACTCTCGGATCCTTGATTGTTGCAAGAGGGAAAAGGGAATCCAAGTTATATATGACACATCCGAAGATATCCAAGAGCATTGTCAATGCTGTAGACAATGATGATATGACCGAGCTATGGCACAAGAGACTTGGTCACATGAGTGAAAAAGGGATGTCTATTCTTTCTAAGAAGAATGTGTTAACTGGTGTGCAAGATATCAACTTGAAGAAGTGTTCTCACTGTTTGGCAGGAAAGCAAACAAGACGTGCTTTTAAAAGTCGGTCTCCTTTCAGAATGGAGAACATACTTGATTTGGTACATTCCGATGTTTGTGGTCCCATGAAGACTAAGACACTTGGTGGGTGTTCTTATTTTGTCACTTTCATCGATGATCACTCAAGGAAGGTTTGGGTGTATACCTTGAAGACTAAAGATCAAGTATTGGATGTGTTTAAGCAGTTTCATGCTTTAGTTGAGAGGCAGACAGGGAAGAAACTTAAATGTATTCGAACTGACAATGGAGGTGAATACATTGGCCCCTTTGATGCTTATTGTAGAGAGCATGGAATTCAGCATCAAAAGACTCCACCGAAGACACCGCAGTTGAATGGCTTAGCAGAGCGGATGAATAGAACCTTGGTGGAGAGAATCAGATGCTTACTTTCACATGCAGGGTTGCCTGCTTCTTTTTGGGGTGAAGCTTTGAATACGGCGGTACATGTTATTAATCTAACCCCTTGTGTTCCTTTGCGCTTTGATGTTCCTGACAGGGTTTGGAGCGGCAAAGATGTTTCATACCGTAATTTACGAGTCTTTGGATGCAAGGCGTCTGTGCATATTCCCAAAGATGAAAGATCAAAGCTTGATGTGAAGTCTAAGCCATGTGTATTCCTCGGGTATGGTCAAGATGAACTTGGGTACAGGTTGTATGATCCAGTTCAGAAGAAACTCGTTCGTAGCCGAGATGTAGAGTTTGATGAAGACCAAATTTTGAAAGATGTTGAGAAGGCTGAAAAAGAGACAATTCCTCAACATAATGATGTTCCTATTGACTTAGATCCGGTTCCTCCAAGACATTTTGATGCACAGTTTGGAGATGATATTCAGAATGATGAAGAACAGGGTGCTGATGATGTTGATGCTCAAGAGCAACCAAATCTAGATGAAGACGTTCATCCTGAGTTGCCAGTACATATGCCACCATTCGTTCCGGTTAGACGGTCCACTAGAGATCATCATCCTTCCACACGATATTCTGCACATGAGTATGTTTTACTCACTGATGGGGGAGAGCCCGAGTGTTATGCAGAAGCTATGGAAGGTGAACACAAGAAAGAATGGTCTGATGCCACGCAAGATGAGATGAATTCCTTGCATAAGAACAATACCTTTGAGTTGGTGAAGTTGCCTAAGGGCAAGAGAGCTTTGAAGAACAAATGGGTTTTCAAATTGAAGACCGATGAGTATACTTCTAGACCGAGATACAAGGCCAGATTAGTGGTAAAAGGTTTCAGTCAGAAAAGAGGTATTGATTTTGATGAGATTTTCTCTCCAGTCGTGAAGATGGGATCTATTCGAGTTGTTCTTGCTTTAGCAGCTAGCCTCGATCTTGAGGTTGAGCAAATGGATGTCAAGACAGCTTTCCTTCATGGTGATCTGGATAAAGAAATCTACATGGAGCAGCCTGAAGGTTTTCAGGTTAAGGGGAAGGAAGACTACGTGTGTAGACTTCAGAAAAGTTTGTACGGGTTGAAGCAAGCACCGAGACAGTGGTACAAGAAATTTGAGTCGGTCATAGGGAAGCAAGGCTACCGAAAGACTTCTTCAGATCACTGTGTTTTCTTTCAGAAGTTTGGTGATGATGACTTCATCATCTTATTGCTATATGTTGATGATATGCTGATTGTTGGCAAGAACGTTGGAAGAATTGCCCAACTGAAGCGAGATTTGAACAAGTCTTTTGCTATGAAAGACTTGGGGCCAGCGAAACAAATCCTTGGCATTCGAATTTACCGTGATAGAAGCGCCAAGAAGTTGCATATATCACAAGAGCAATACATTGAGAAGGTGTTGTGCAGGTTCAACATGGATAAAGCTAAAGTTGTGAGTTCCCCTCTTACTCCTAACTTTAAGCTAACTGATAAAGATTGCCCTTCTTCCAAGAAGAACATTGAAAAGATGGATAGAGTTCCATATGCCTCAGCGGTTGGTAGCTTGATGTATGCTATGGTGTGTACAAGGCCGGATTTAGCTCATGCAGTTGGTGTTGTCAGTCGGTTCCTGTCAAATCCTGGTAAAAAGCATTGGGAAGCTGTTAAATGGATATTTAGATATCTGCGAGGTACTTCCAAATTGGGTATCACATTTGGAAATGAGAAGCCCGTGCTTGTTGGTTACACGGACTCAGATATGGCGGGAAATAAGGACAACATGAAATCCACTTCTGGATATTTGATGACCTTTGCAGGGGGAGCTGTTTCATGGCAATCTAGATTGCAAAAGTGTGTAGCTTTGTCTACAACAGAGGCTGAGTATGTGGCAGCAACAGAAGCGTGCAAAGAACTATTGTGGTTGAAAAGGTTTTTGCAAGAACTTGGTTTCAAGCAACAACGTTATGCAGTTCTTTGTGACAATCAAAGTGCTATTCACCTTGCGAAGAATTCTATGTTTCATAAGCGAACAAAACATATTGATGTGAGGTATCATTGGATTAGAGATGCCATTGAAGATGGTTTATTTGAACTTGATAAAGTTCATACCGATGATAATGGTTCCGATATGTTGACCAAGCCGTTAGCAAGGGAGAAGCTCAAGGTATGTTGCTCGATCGCCGGGATGGCGAACTCTTCCTCATAGGCAGGAAAAGGGGGAGATTTGTTGGGTTTAGTTTTCCTTGGCCCATGAGGAAAGCCCACCAAATCAGCCCAAACCTAAAGTCAATGGTATTTGTTGACTTGGAGGATGTATGTATTAATCTTGGGCAGCCACTATCACAGAACATCAATAATAATAGAGAGAGAGAGAGATCAAAAGAGAGAGTAAAGTGCAGTCCCGTTTTTCTGCACAGCAGCCCACAAAACTGAAGATCGCCGGAGTTTGAACCGTTGGATCGTAACGATTTTCGAGCTGTAGCTTCCTTACATATAAAGGAAAGTTTTGACCGTTGGAAATCTGATTTTGAGGCCTGGAAGTCCTGTTTCTTGCCCAGGCAGATTGCATCAGATTTTCTGGTGATGTTGTTCCTCTTTTGTCTTTAGCTTGTTTCCATACATCTTGATGCTTTATTCCAAGTGTATGATGATTGTTGTATGCCTCTAGTATCTTGAGAAGGTCTGATTGTATTGCTCTATTATTGGTGGTAGTGGATTTTAAGCGGCACTAGTTGTCCCGTGGTTTTTACCCGTTTTGGGGTTTTCCACGCAAAAAGCTTGGTGTTTTTGTTGTGTGTTTATTACTTTTGTTACCTGCTGATTTGGGTTGTTTTGATACTATTAGGGGCTGTTTAGAGTAGTGGTTAGTGTGCCTTATTTGTTTACTTCCTCATAGGTTCATACGGGTTTGGGTAGGTGTTGTCAAACGAAGGTTTTGCTTCCGCACTTGTGTTTATTCCGTTGTGACCCATTACACCTTTACCCGTCAAGTAATAGTGATGGAACTGAATTATTTTGCTCAGAGGGAGGTGATAGATGGATAAGAGAACACGCAATTAGAGATCTTACTCAGGAAGAACGAGAAGCCGCTGCTCGAAGAGGACCGATTTTCCGAGCCTTTCTGAACGGTCCACAATATCACAAACGAATTGGAGGTACGGTTACCGCTTCGTAATTTATTCGTGTTTTATTATCAGTTTAGGTTTTATACTTTTATTTTGCGAGTGAATTTGAATTTGTCGCTGTTTATTGCACTTATGATCAATTAAGGTTTTGTTTTTTTGTGTAATTTTAAATTCAAACGCTAGATGTATGAATTGTGTTATTGTACTGTTAAGAAGTTATACTCGAAGATTTCGCTTTAGGTTCTTTTGTTTAAAGTTGACATTTAGGTTGTAGAGCTTGTATGAATAACTGAGTAAATCAGTGTTGTATACCGTTGCGGGATATTTTAATTTAGTTTTTTATGTTTAAAATGACATAGAGATTGTGTGAATAATTGCGTTATTCCACGTGGATAGCATAAGTAGATTGAGGAAGTTTGTCATATTCGCGGCACACTAGTTGATTATCAATTCATTGTACGAATAGGAAGGTTTATTTAATCATTTTGCCTTCTGCTCATTTTGTAGCTGGTTTCTACACTTTAATCTATTATCCGGTTAAAGTTTAGGTTTAAAATGACATAGAGATTATAGAGCTTTACGTTATGCCATGTGGGATGTGGATAGTATTAATAAAGTGAGCACATTAGTTGATTATAAATTCAGTGTACAAATAGGTTCTAGCCGAAGGTTTTGTTTTTGTTTTCCTTTAAATGGAAATTTGGGGGTCTGAGTATACAATAGTAGAGTACTGATCGATATGTGTTGTCTGTTAGACGTTCGTGTGGTAGGGATGATGGATTTTAGATAGTGCGTTACGAATTTAAGTTGTAAGACCTATTCTGTTTTTCCCCTGTTTTTATCCTTTCATCATTTACACTTGAAGCTGTTGACTTTGATTTTTGAACACAAATTACTTCTTCGCTCGTAATACATAATTCACTGCTAGTTATTTCTCACTTGATAGCTGTATTACGATGCCAGGACAGAAATAATAGTGTAATACTTTCATTTTTTATGTCAAGTCATACTTTCTATATGGATGATATTCCATAAGATATAACATGCTAATGCTGAAAAATGAGATAAATGGTTTCCCTCTTAATCGAATCTCATAGGAAGACTATGATACATTACATCAGTGTTATTTGAGAGTCATTGAACTCACTGATCCTTGGCAAGTTAATAATGATTGCCGTGTAACATCTAGACTTCAGAACATATACTTTTTAGAAGCAAATTTTGTCTGATTTAAGTCATAAGCATGGTCACTATTTTCTGACCTCTAGATAGAGGCTTATAATAAGAACCTGGTTCAGTAGATAATAACGGGCTTTCATCTGGCTACTCTATGTGTCCCAAAGTAACTGTAGGATACCATATGTTTCCAAGTCGCCTGATACTTTGTCATATTGGACAACATCCACCAGAAAAGTGGCAAATGCTGTAGCTTCCATCAGCATAAAACTCTTGAGAGCACGTAATAATTTTCCCTGTGAAAATTGTATAGTGTAAGTTCGTGCTGTATCAAGCATGGTAGGTGAAAATTGTTAGCACTCTTATGCATAAAAGTCTTCATATGGCTAATATTTCATGATGCCATTGAATTTTCAAGAAAGCAATTGCTTATGATTGCAACAAAACCTTTCTAACACGAGCAAAGACCAAAAGTAGAAAATGGTAGGTATTCAAGTACAGTCTTTGTAACTACTTTTTGTTAGTAACTATTATAAGTCAAACCATCTGAGTTCATTACTTTATTTGATTTCTTTGCTTATGTGTTCTGCCTCTTTGAACTGTCAGATAACAACTTATGGTGTCATTGCTAGTTTAGCAATACAGTAATTAACAGAAGGGACAGGAGTGGAACTAGACTAATGTAATATTTGACAAATAGTTTGCAAAAATCATTCATGGAGAAGAAAATTACCCTAATATAACACTACCATTTGCCAGCTACGTTTCCAGGTCACCTGACTCACCGTGGTAGCAGAGTAGTGACCGCTACTTGTTGTGTGTTAGACTCGTTCGTGTGGTAGAGATAGGTCGTTAGGAATGTAACTTGTAATTGTAAATTTTGGTACGCTTACCGGTTCTTGGTGGAAGGATACCGATTCTGCATTTACTAGGGTATTAGCTGACCTGGATGTTATGTGGTAAAGCTGAGTTTTGAGAGTTACATGTACTGCTGGATGACTGGATCAGGATTGTTGAAATTCAGATATAGTTTATAATGTCTGAGAACGTGAAGTGGTTGGAGCTTAGTTTAGCTGTTTATGAACACCTGGCATGGCTAAACCGTGCTAGTTTTTTATGAAACCGCCGTTCCAAAAAAATAAATAAATAAAATAAAAAAATCTGTGTTTACAAAATGTTATAGCCATATAAGGAGTTCATAAACACTTAAACTAATTTGTGATAAGTTTTTAAGTTATAGATAGGGTCACGGTTTAGCCAAAATATCTTACAAAAATGAGTACTCTCTGATTGGCTGGGTTCAACAAAACTCTTCTGATCCTGATCTGTACACATACTTGACAGTGAGGTGGTCACGGTTTAGCCAAAATACTTTGAACAGATCAAGCATGTTATAGGTGGTAACTTGACAGTGAGGTGGATATAGACATGGTCACATGGATAAATTTTATTCATGTGGAATCTAAAACTAAGTGTTTGGACAGTAACATAACCATTATTATCTGATTTTGCAGATGAAGCGGGTCCATATCAGGTTCCAGGAGTGGCATGGGAATTATACATAATCCGTATGAAAGATGTACGTTAGTTTCACTGGATTTTAAGTACTAAAAATCTTTCTACATGTCAACTATGCATTTGATCATTTGTATTATGCTTTTTTTTTTCCTATTCATAGGTCACCAGGATTTCCGGAAACCAAGATGCAAGGCTATGGAACATTCATAGACAATCAGGGGCTTCAATAGCAATTCTCACTGATTTAACACTGAATTATCATCATGCACAAATTGAACTGTCGGCACGCACTGTTGCACAAATTAGGCTAGCGAAACAGCTCATTGAAGAGGCGATTAAAGAGGTCAATCTATATTCCTATTTTGATATCCACACCCCTTAATTTACGATTTGACTAATTTCATCTAACTGTGGCTCCGTTCTGTGCAGATTTATGATGGCCGATGTGTTCCAGTACCTTTGATGTCGACATTTATCTCTCAAGAAGCATTGGTTATTCCTTCACAGAAGGTAGTAAAGCTATTTAAACTAAAGAAAATTAATTTATTACTGTATTATTTTCTTAATGCGTTATGTTACTAACTAGTGAATCAGCAACAAACTGTCAATTGGTACTTTTATACTGAAGTCTTGTTGCTTGTGTCTATGTATAAACCTACAGGCTGCTCATTTGTTTTGCAAGAAAACTCTTGTAGAAATTGAAGCAGAGACTTTAACTTGGTTGGAGGTTTGTGATCTATTACTTGTCTTTAATATTTGAACGAATGAGAGTCGTATACTGTTTTATTTACACTTATCTTTGATATTTGAACACACAACATAGTGCTAATGCTAACATTTTAAACACATTCAGCTTGATGGATCTCAGCCTTTATCTGACGGGACAACAAACGTGATACACATTCAAATAAGTGGTACTCGGAGGAATATCAATCTTGCAAGGATTATGATCAACAGCATTGTGTCTAAGGTGAGGTTTTTTCCATTCTAATCCATAAAAAACATTCACGAGATTTTCAATTTTGTTTGAATACTTTCTGGTTTGATACTGTATAATGATTATTGGTGCTTTGGAGTTGTTTCAATGGGCAATTTATGTTTTAACTGTTTTGGATTTTGGTTCGGTCAAGTCATATCTGCTGTAATTGTGATCCTATCAAATTTGTTATAGGCGAAAGAACCCAAAGCTTCAAAGAGGCCTGAGAAGCTGGAGTTTAGGTTGGGTGATGACTTTCTGTGGAAAAAGGTAAAGGGAGCAGAGGACCAAAAGGAGCTGGTGTTCCGTTGTGGGAAGTTTATGTGGATGAAGCAAAGGGGAGCGGACGAAAAGGCCACTAACAATGTCCATGATTCCATTGAGGGGAAAAAGCAAGTGGCGGCTGGAGATGTCGGTGATAGCAGATCTGTTGCTGGTGGATATGGATCATATGGTGATGGATTTGGTGGATATGGACTATATGGTGGTGGATATGGACCTTATGGCGGTGGATATGGTGGAGCATATGGCGGTGGATATGGTGGACCATATGGCGGTGGATGTGGTGGACCATATGGCAGTGGATATGGGAGTGGTGGTAACCGATGGTATGAGACTTTGAGTGATGAGAATGCAAATGGCTGTAGTATTATGTGATTAAAGCAATTTCTGGACAATTCCATCACTTGACTGTATAAGCTGTGTATTTTGAATAATGTAATATCATATAGCAGAAAACTTGAAAAAGTGATGAATTTCGTAATCACCCTTTAAAGAATAGTCAGATACATTAATCTCAATTCCATAAAACCGTGCACTTGGCTGGTTCTTGTTGTAAACTTCTATCTTTGGTATGTTTTCCTGAACCTGTTATTCTTCTAATGTCAATATGTACGGATAATTTCTATTCTTGTTCGTGTCACATCCTTAAAGTTCAAGACCGTTAAAGTCCTTTATGGTAAAATCATCAACCGTNTTGACTGTATAGCTGAGTATTTTGAATAATGTAATATCATATAGCGGAAAACTTGAAAAAGTGATGAATTTCGTAATCACCCTTTAAAGAATAGTCCGATACGTTAATCTCAATTCCATAAAACCGTGCACTTGGCTGGTTCTTGTTGTAAACTTCTATCTTTGGTATGTTTTCCTGAACCTGTTATTCTTCTAATGTCAATATGTACGGATAATTTCTGTTCTTGTTCGTGTCACATCCTTAAAGTTCAAGACCGTTAAAGTCCTTTATGGTAAAATCATCAACCGTTACTTTATTAAACATACCAATTGTCCCCTTGTCTAAACACCACCGAAATCTTTTATTAAACTGATGGTTTTAATGGCATAGAAGTGGTCTGCTGATTTTGCATCTGATTAGCTAGTTGTATGTTGCTTAATTTCTTAAATTGTTGGTTCTGTTGTTGCTGGTGACAACATATACTCGACCATTTTCGGAAGATGTAAAAAAAGTACAAATGCAACAACACATGAAAAAGCATGTTGATAAAACAAAAACTCACATATGGGGTATATGTTACTAATGTTCAAACTTAATTAATTAAGCGTCTGCACCAGTTGGTTAACTTGTTCTTCAAGCTCTTTGGGCGCATGTGCTTATTGTTCATGCAATTTAAGTAATCCTCTGATGCATAGTATGCATATGCTTTCCTCTCGAATTCTTGTTGCTGAAGCTCGTCTACAGTTTCAACTGGGTATGTGAATCCCTGTGATGCCTGGTATGTATACGCTTTCTTCCTGAATTCTTCGTCCTCGTCTTTGTACTTTTCGGAATCTTTTACCATATTTTCAATCTCTAACGTGGAGAGTCTTCCATTTTTGTTAGTAATGATGAGTTTTTCCGTCTTACCAGTCGATAATAACTTCGCTGTGACTGTGAGGATACCGTTTGCATCTATGTCAAAGCAAGTCTCGATTCCCGAATACCGGGAGGGGGCAGGAGGAATTCCAGAAATTGTAAAGTTCCCCAACAAATGGTTATCCCTAGATCTTGTTCTTTCACCCTGATACACCTGGAAAAATGCCTCAGATTGGTAGTCACGAGCTGGACAAAAAGTTTTATATATCTTTGTAGGTATTGGAGTGTTACGTGGGATCATAACTTCATATAATTCTCCAAGTAATTCTACACCAAGTGACAAGGGAGTGACGTCAACGAGCAACAAATCACGAACACTGTTTTTTCCACTCAACTTTGCAGCCAAAACCGCTGCACCATATGCAACAGCCTCATCAGGATTGACACTTTTACAAAGCTCCTTCCCATTAAAATATTCTTGCAACATACGCTGGACCATTGGTATCCTAGTTGAGCCACCTACTAGAACAATCTCATCTACGCGTAATTTATCCATACTTGCATCCTTTAAACACTTGTCTAGAGTCTCAATGCAACTATTGAACAAGCTCATGTTAAGATCTTCGAATTTAGCTCGAGTAAATTTTATTGAAAAGTCAATCCCCTCATGCAAGCAATCCAATTCGATCGACGTCTCAGTAGCGGATGAGAGAATCCTTTTTGCTTTCTCACAAGCTGCTCTCAACCTCCCTAATGCTCTTTGGTTCCCTTTCACATCCTTGTCAAATCTTCTTTTGAAGTCGCGAA